>VXBJ01006953.1:342-29900 GCA_013400055.1 Nycticryphes semicollaris
TGGAAAGCCAAACACCCCCATATTGTTGTCTATGTGATCTGTGACAAGCAGTTTTACTACTTGCCACAATGATGAGGGACGGTTCCAGTATCTGAATGAACTTGAGACTAGAGTGACTTGAGGGACCAGCCAGTGTAAAAGCAAGGCCTGGGAGATGATGGAGTTGTCTGAGAATTAAAAGAACCCTCAGATGTTCAGTTAGAGTTGATTTGTCAGCACCTCTCACTCACTCCCTTTTTTTTCTCCGGTCAGAAATTACCTCCAAAATGTTATGAAAGTAGATATATTGCCACTAAATATTTCTTCTTTAATGAGACACAATATGTGGCTAAAATGCTTTGACAAAGAATGAATGTAAGTAATTTTAATGGAAGATTTTAGCTTATATTCTTCACTCTGTTCTGCAAATCTCTGCCATGATTCTATTTTCAATATAGTTAGACGTACAAAGGAATAGCTTTTAATACAATATGTTAGTTTTTCCCTTTGAAGTAACTTCTATTTATGAGTTCATAAAGGTTTATGTAAAATCTCTTACTATATATAGGCTTAAGTTCTCTGAGAAGAACTGATAGTGTGTTGATTGCAGTTTATGCAGTGATCCTCTACCTGATATATACACACAACCAAAAATATATTAGTAGAGTTGTAAAATTTAGCATAGAATAAAGATTTCTGGTGCAACAGTTACTCTAATACTTTGTGCCTGTATTATGACATTTATTATATGAACTCATTTTTTTTTCTGTATCCAGGACCCCTATTTTGGTCAGAACACACAATAAGTAGTGCCACCTGATGAACAACTATTTAATATTTTGTTTTATATTCATTTTTCAGAGGCTGGCCTGTTTTCCTCTGAGACATCAGTCAACATTCAAGATCTTGTGGGTGTTCCCTTTAAAAGGGGAGCCTAGTGATTGTTAATTCAATCCCTTTCATTTAGAAAGAATGGGCAGTGATGAAGTGATATTTTACGGAATTCAGGAGGAGTCAGACAAGAAGCATTTTCTTTTTTTACACTTTCAAGCAACACTAACATTAATTCTGCTCCCTTAGTTTCTGTCCTGCTTCCGCACAGCTTCTGAGCAACTTTGTATATAACCTCTATTTACAGCTGACTTACTTTCAAAAGATGTGTAATCCTCCTATTCAAGGTGAACTTTAAAAACAATTTAATTTGCATGATACTGGTACATTTGAATAAACCACTATCTTAACCACAAAAAGACATTCCAAACCCTGTTAGGGGGACCAAAGTGTTAATTTCCTCAGGATTTTTTGTCATGTTCATAAAAAAGGAATATGAATAATTAATAAGCATTAACGTATATTCATAAGCCTCTCTGACGATTGATCTTATCGTCATTTTACAGATGAGGCACTGCTGCACAGTAAAAATAGGATCAAAAGTTTTCAACAGTTTTAGGAGCCAATCTGAAGCACCAACAAAGTGATTTTTGAGGATAGCTAGCACTGTATTACTTAAAGGAAAACTATCACTGACTTCAGCTGCAGCTGTAAATACTAGAGGCCTGCAAATTTGACCCCTCCATATCACTCTCAGTCCTCAAAAATAAGGAAGACAACACATCTGGTAAGTAGTTTTATGAAGTGGCATCACATAGCAGAGGTAGAGACGTAATCCCGTCAAACCGGACAGTATTTGCACAACCTTAAACACATAATTACATTTTCTTCCTACACTCTGTAGTCTCAAATAACCCTTTCCAGCTTCAGCAGCAAGTGAGACTAGACTCAGCTATGACCCTTATTATCAGCCTAAACTCAAGTGTCATTTAGTAAATTTGTCATAGAGCCTGCAGATGAAGGAGCTCGGGAAAGGATGCATGGACGCTCTAGTTTGCAGTGACACTCTTTTAGTGAAGAAGCTTTTTATTTAATCTGCCACATGAAAAATCCAAAACAAGTAGAAAGAACAGGTATTCAGTCCTGTGAAAGATCATCCTCTATATGGCTCATGAACGAGGTTATATTTGCTTTCTGACAATTGAGTTAATGAGACCCGCAATGGTTTATTATCTTTTGTGTCAACAGGTACATCTGGGACAATGTCAGCACCTTTCAAAGTTATTTGGTGCCAGCCGAGGTCTGGGAACCTCAGGAATGTGTTCTCGGCCTGGAGAAGGGCATAGAAGCTGCTATTTACCCAGCTTGATTTCTCATACCCTTTACAAACCGACCTCCAACTGAAGTCCACACTGAGAAACTTGAACACTGAAAGTGCTCATCTGCCTCAAAGGTCATGACTGATGACCTTAGCTCCTTGCTGTTCTTTATTCCACATTGACAGAGCAAGCAGTGGGTCAAATTCAGGTTTGCATAAATAGATACAAGTGCCTTCAAGTTCATTGGACTAGATGATCTTGCAAGGTCCCTTCCAGTCCCTGATATTCCTGGGTGATACAGCCACTGTAAGGGCTGTAAGGGCTGAATTAAGCCTCTCTATATACACACACATTTATATAGGTAAAGATTAAACATAAGTTTCATAAAGGTTAAGATATTGGGAGTAGAAAGGAAGGCTTCATGTTTATTACTAGAAAATAAAGAATGACAAGACATACACAGAGAAATGACATTATCAGGACATTAAAATAGAAGTACTCAAATATTAATGAAACTGAAATATCAGAGTATTAAAACCCAAGGCAAAACCACCAAATTTTTTGGAAAGTCACATAATCCAGGCCTCAAAACTAAATCCACACTTGGAACTGGCTGAACTCATCCTTTTCTCTGTTAAAAGGACAAACCTAACACTTCATACTTTGAAAAGACTCAAAAATCAGAACCTTAGTTCCATCTCTATTTAGAACGCTCAGGCTGTGCACAAAGTAAATTGACAGAAGGCTCATAAATGCATTTAATTAAAAATAGAAAAGGCAGAACAAAGGAGCCTTTCACTGTAACAAACTCTCCTATTAGAGAAGGATACTCTCACTTCATTACAATCAGAAAAGGCTTTAAATTGAATAATCATATATCCTCCTAGTGTAAGATTGCTCCAGGGCACAGAACAGAGTTTGCAGCAGCCCTGTTGCACTTCTGGCTTGTTCAAGCTGCATGTGTAAGCAACGGCTGAAATCCAACTTGATGTTCTATTTTCTTAAAATCTACATTTCATGGACATTTCAAATTGATCTGCTTCAATGCTCTGGGAAAATTAGACACCAAACAAAAAAAGCACAAGAAGTGCATAGAGACTCTGTGGTTACACTCTGCAAGCACAGGAAAAAAAAGAGAGTAAATTTACTATAGCCCTCTACGGAGTGCAGAAAATGATGCTATTTTGCCTAAACTGCCAAATACTCAATTTGGTCTTATTTTGCAGGTGCTCTGCACTTTATCCTTTGATAAATGCTGAAGCTCCATTAATATTACTGGAGCTCCATTAACATTACTGTATTATTGGAGCTCCACAAATGGTAAGCTAAGGTAAAGAAAGAAAAATGCAGATGGGAGATTTAAAACGTATGAACATATTATTCAGAAGGATTTATCCATTTAAAATCTCGTTGCAATTCCCAGAAGGTGTTAAAACAACTGAAATGACTATTTGCACTGTAGAATAGGATCAGGCTCTGACACAGGAGGCTACGGTGACCTTTCAATTTTACTGGGAAACAGATTCTTAGCTCCACCATTACATGCCTCTAAGAGGCTGCTGAGGCTACTTCGGGAACACCAGGCTCTTGCAAACTATGGTGTGAATAATTCTTTGTAATAAATTCGCTGAGTGAAGAGTCACACAGCAGTCGTCCTGCGTCAATAAATGATCGTCTCTATCTGAGACGGCTTGTGGTGCTGACACAAACTGTTGTTAGGTATTGCATATCTTTGCAATGACAACCACCCTCTTGGTTGGTTTTTGAACAATTGTCCTGAGAAGACTCAAGACATCAGGCTCCCTTACCCTTCTCCATCAGGCTTTTCAAAGTCACCCTGCTTTGCAGGGGTATTCTTCTATGTTCTGAAAGATTGAATATTGTCCGTAAGCCACTAACACATCACTATTGCCTTCTGGTACGGGCTGTTACTGTGTTAGTTCTCTGTATTCACAGAAAAAGCTACAGTAGGGCTGTTGTCCTGCCTTTCTGGGATGCGCATCACTCTCAGCCAATCTTGTCCTTTTGCTGATGGTATCTGGACTCTTCTGAGGTCTGGGACACTGCAGTTTTGTTTCCATTTCTCTGACTATATGCTTTGTAATGGCTTTTCCTACCAGCATGCCCTTTCCATTCTGGTACACAGGAATTTGGCCCCAGAATCTCGTTCTTCAGTTGAAGGCAAATTTCTACAAAATCTGTCCTATTGCATCATGAAGTTATTACTCTGAAACCCAAGGAAGCTCAGGGAAGTGCTCTGCAATTTCAGCAGAAACTACTGCAGGGCCAGCCCGTGAAACCCAGTTCGCTGTCACCCATCCTACAGCAGGTATTATTTCTAACATAACATACACAGTGTTATTATAGGCTACCCAAACATCCCCTTCTGATAGTCTGCAAACTGCAGGCTGTATCACTCAGAAGAATTGAAAGGATATTGCAAATGCCCTTTTAGCTAAAAGCTCCTGATCAGGACTGAGCAAAAGGCTCTTCCAGGAATCATCTGCTATTTATTTCCTACCTGGTCCTGCCTCATAATGGCTGTTACAGGCCTGTGGATGGCCTGTAATTCACAGCTCTGGTGTACTGCCATTACTCATTTTGCTAAGCATTTCACTTTTATAGACAAAACAGTTTGCGCAGTTAACAAAATCATCACAGGAATTAAAATGACAACTGTGAAAAGGAAAGCCCCATTTGAAAATGCCTGTAACTGAGGGAATCCACCATTAGGAGGGATTCACCCCATGGCAATATGAGTAATCTTGTTGTTCTATCAGACTGTAATTTCTGGAAAGCTACCTAGCTGAGAAATCCAGTGACGGCAGAGTGTTTCAGCACGCACCTCGGTAGTTCAGCAGCTACTTAGAGGCACCAGTTAAAAGTTATCTATCAAACAGCTGCCGTTATGTGATGGAGTTTGATGGTCATTTCTATGCATGTCATGTAACTATAATCATATCCCTTCATGGAGATTACACTACAAATACAGATATTTGCGTCATTTTATCCACTGAGAATGTTTACATCCGCAACTGCCTTATTTCTAACTAATCTATAAGTTCACATACAATTAACTTAAAATATAAGCAATCATCTGATGGCTGTAGGTGCAGATCTTCACAGATGTACTGCACAGGGTGATTTGCAATTTAAGTTAGCATTATCTAGACAGTAAAACCATCCAGAAAGTTTTCTCTTGTTCTAATCTATCTTGACTGATAAATAGCAAGGTTAAAGCAGAACATATTTGGGGTTACCACACTCGGAATGAACAGGTGGATTTGAGACTATATGACCCCAGTGACAACATGTTTTTCTTTTAAGATTGCTGTACATGTCTAACATTACCTGGTCGGCTATTTAAAAAAAAATAAACACACCCTTTTTTCATTAAATTGGAATGCTTGCATATTGTACACACACAGAAAGTTTTGATTATCACTCTCTACAAATGATGAACCTCTGGTTTTGACCATATATTTCCTTTCCATCAGTTTCCCACCACAAGCATTTAAAAATATCCCCAGTATAGCCCTGCAACAAAGTGACTTTTTTGCAACCTCAGTGCTGCAGACCTACACAGGATGCTACACAAACTTTCAAAGGACTTTTAACCATAATAAGAATTTCTGTACTTAACCAATTCACCTGTTCTTTCTTATAGTGCTCCACACTTTTACAGACATGAAGTCACATCTACCTGTATGTACTTTGTTCATACATACATTGTTTATGTACTACTGATCGGATAGTCATGACTGCTATGATTAATGGAGGTACATTTGTCCTCACTGAGAGAAACAGGTCACCGCTTTTGGAGACAGGGGCATGGTTTGTGTAAGGGATAATAGAGGATGGTCCAGGTGAGACACGATGGGAACTTACTAGTTAAACCAAACCCAGGATATGTGCCAAGAGCAAACAGGGAGCTCGGGTACTGTTGCTGCTCCACTATCAAGACAACCTTGAGAATCTGACCTTTAAGACAGAAAACAACAAAAAACAGGATGGGAAGCGATTGTTAGTAAAGGTGGATGATGAGCCTGGTGAGGCTCGCTGCATGTACTGGCCACACATGCAGCAACCCTAGGTGGTACTTTTCCACTCAATCTGGTGCAGGATATAAGGGATGCTGTCTTGGGATGTTGGAGAGAGACACACGAGCACACTATGAAGATACAGGGGACTCCCTGAAGGTGCTGTGCCTACCTCCCTCCACCTGATGCAGCTCCTCGTTATCCTGCTGCTCAGTGGTGCTGCTACCATCTCCGGGTTAGTAAGACTCTCCTAAGTAATATTCGGGATGTTTGGGAACTGCTTATAAGTCTTCCCAATAAAACAAAATTAACTGTCTTTCTTTGTGTGAGCTCGTGCTTGAACATTGGAATCTCTCTAAAAGAACCCATTACATGGTTAAAGCAGGATCTCTTTCTCCATGTTACCTCAATTTGTTAATATTTTTCTCTTAAGTTCAGCTATAGTAATCAATCTGATAATATTATTATATCTTTCCCCTTCCACTGGCACATATATGATAATAAAACTAGAAAAAACCCCACAGTTAAAACAAAGCTAAGGAACCTCCCTCTCCACTGGTGAGTTTCTGATGATCTGTTTATCAGTCTACTTTGTGTATGCTATCCATTGCTTCTACCTCTTCTCTACAACAGAAGATGAACATTATGGCTTAACTTAAATCAACAGCCCCTCTCTACAGAATCAGAAAAATTGGCTTTAACAAATAAGAAAAACACACTTACAGAGCTGACTTCTGGCTTTCAAAGCCAACTGAATCCTTCTTCAATAAGCATATAATTCATTCCATCTCAAATCTTCAAACACACATGCTAAAACCACACTTCTTTCAGCTCTTAACCACTTCAGTACCAAAGCCACTTATTCAGGTTCTCGTTTTAAACTTCTCCTTAATCCTTTCTTTCCATCGCTTACTGTGCAGCTGATGTACACACTCCTACAAGATCTTGCTCATGCACATACTCACATATTTACTTGAACACATATTACTGATTTTCATAGTGTTACTGTCATTAATCTTGAACTATTAATTTCTATCTTGATAACTTTTAGATTTGGCTGTCTTGAATCCCTCATTTTAGTTGCCTTACATTTGCTAACAATCAGGATTGCATAGCTCTCTTTTACTTACAAAACCTTTTGGGAGCCATGCTAAAGATTCCATTACTCTAAAAAAACCATCAGCAAATGAAAAGATTAAAAAAACCAAAACCAAAGCCCAAGAAAAGCAAATGGTTGTCCTTTTTTCTTTTACCTCTTTTTTTTTTTTTCATTAGAGTAAATATCTTGTATCTAGGCTTCTTCATAATGCTGCTGGATATCATAGAACAACAGTATCTGGCAGCTAATATCAAGCAATATCCCAATATCCCAATATTCAGCAGCCTTTACAGACTCATTATTCCCTTTTTTTACCCCTTAATTCCATCAGAAAGGTGAGCCTTTCACAGTGGTCAAATTGTAATTTTACTATGAAGCCCCAGGAAGACCCTTTGTATAGACTCTACACCATTCCTTTCTCTGTAGGTTTTCTTTTACTTGGTCACCTTTCTCCAGGCTGGTACAGCTATTCATATTGTTCTTGCTAGTTTCTCCCATGGTTTCTCTCTTGAGTCTTTTACTGAAGGAGCAGGGAATAGAACATTTATTTTCTTCTCTTGGCAGGTCTGTGTGTTTAGTGGGAGACAAAAATCTGGTCAGCACAGGAACAAAACTGGTATTTCATATGATCTACTTTCACCAATTGTTAGCTGATTGCTACTTAGCTCTTATCTTGGAAGCAAGAATTCGTAGTTTATTTCAGCAGCAGCAGCAAGAAGAACAAATAGGGGAAACAGCTTTCTAAAACTCATAGTCTCCATAAATTATAAAAGACTCACATTTTTAATAGATAATTGGAACGCTCAAGATTATTTTTTAATGTATATAAATTTAATTTGGACATCTGCAAAAAAACTGTGTTGTGGCTTTCAAAGCTAAATCTACCCCCATTCAATTAGGATATTATATTATTCATTGTCTCCTTCTCAAACTTTGAAATACACATGCAGCATTTGTTACAGTGCCAGGACTTTATTGGCTTGGTAAAGGACAAGCACTCAGCTGAGTTCAGAGCTAAAGACTTCCTCTACTCTCTGGAGAGCATCTGGCAACCTCCTCTTAATAAATCTTCCTCTTCTATCTTCTTGTACATGAAGCACACAATTCAAAACAATGAGGAACACATGATATCATTTTGTTGACATGTCTCCGGTTTGAAAAGTTCTGACAGATGAAGCCGTTCTTTGTGTCACACTGGAAGTAAAGTATGATTGAGAAATTAATTAAGATTTCCAGTCTTACTGGAATGCTGAGCATCATTTCAATAAGAAAAGGATATGGGATTTGCAATCAGGTTTAAAAATCAAAACCAAAGTGAGGGTCTATTTTTGCTTAGTGAACAGTTCCAGGTCTGGATCGCAGCAGTTCCATGTGTTGATATTGAACTTATGGGACAACCTGCCCATGCAACATTATTCAGTCATGACTATAGATTATTTACTCTTTTTAATGAGATGCAGATAAAACACAACCTCAGACGAACCAACTTGACGAAGAAGATGTAAATAATTTAAATCCTCTAACATGATGATTCTTCTGCTTTTATTTGGAAATATGCCATGATCGCACATCTTTTTGGTTTCCAGAGCTTTTAATCCCAAAGTCATGGAGGTAAATCTAACACACCAGGACTGTGAAGGCTGTTTCTGCTCTGTCTTACCGGCAGCACCTGGGTGGGCTTCTCTTGTATTTGTTTGTATAGGAACTTTGCCATGCACATGCTGGGTGTGCTCAAAACCAAAAGAATCCTCGCCTTTATTTACAGATCTTTTATTCCTTTTTCAGATCTTGGCTGCTAGATGACCTTCCTGTAGCATATGTACATAGCTGTTTCTAATGTATAGCAGTGTTTTGGATATAGTCATGATGATCTAGTTGACAGAGTTTTGCCTTTATAAGGCCTGTCGTGACAATGGTGGTTCATCAGCAAAGCTGTGTCCAAGAGAACCTCATCTAATTGATAATATATAGGAAATTATACACTTATATAGTAAAAGCTGCTGTTATGCTGTCACTGCATTTGGCAACAAAAGCAAAATAAAGCACCTTCTGTCCAATTTGTCATCCACTCTGGGCAGCTCAGCTGGAGGGACTCCAGGTGAGTCACGTGGCCCAGGGGGACATACTCTTGCCAGTGCCAGATGTCTCTGGATACCCACTTACCTCCAGACCTTCCACCCAAACCTGCCAGAATAACACAGAGAGTGCCTCAAAACCTTTAAAAACGCCATCAAGAAAGTATCTGGTGAGAGAAGACTCTGCTGAAAGACATCAGTCATCCTCTGAAACAAGATGGCTGCCAATAAGAGAAACAAGGCCCAGCTGAAAAAAAACTACTGTAGTCGCTTTGGAAATTAAAATCACAGTGTCCACCCATACTGTTAGATGCTACTTCAATTAGTTCTTCTTGGCAACACTACTGGGACACATGAATGAACCTCAAGGGGGATATTTGTGGTGGAAGATGAAGTACAAGAGATCCCTGCCCAGACCCAGAAAAGTCTTCAAGACAGATATATCCCCTTCACAACTGGACTAGCCAAATCCTGCAGCCCACAAGGAAAGACAATCCCTTAAATCTTCCCTTCCTGTTCCTTACAAAAATGCCCAGATGTCCGGTAGATGGTGAGTTTATTTCAGGAAAAGCTCTGCAAGTGACTCTAGTTGCAAATATCATGTACTGATACTTACATATCTCAAATTGATTATGAGAGGGGAAAAAACCAACTCAGTGAAAAAAATTCTTTTTGGGGAATGCCACATTAAAAGTGAATAATTTCCCACAATTTCGCAAAATGCATTATTGGACTGTAATCAACTCTTTAAAAAGTAGGAAATCTGCCAGGTGGCAAGGACTTAAACTTTTTAATGAAGTTTCCAGCTCAGCTCTATTTCCAGATCACTGAGGAGTCACATCTCTTCCAAAGCTACTGGTTTCTAGTCATTAACTTTTAACAGTTCCCCTTCTGCTCACTGGAAACATGAGAGTTACTTCTATTCTAAGTAAGACATCATGAAAAAATGTGAAGTGATAGCTCCAGCAGTCAACAGAGTGGAAGAAGAGAGCAGCACAGGATGATTCACATCATCTGTGTGATCACCCACTAACCCATTCCCATTCTTCAACTGTCTGTACCCGTCCTATCCCCCCTCCCTTCCTCCCTTCTTTCTTCCCACTCGTTCTTCCCTCCCACAGTTTCCATCACCCCCACCCTCCCTTTGATTTAATCCCTCATTCTCTATGCCCCTTTGCTCAGCTTCACACACCGCATGGATCTAGACCTCCCATGCATGAACCTGGAGTGAAAAGCTTGTAATAAAGAACCAGTCACTGGACTTAATTGTCTATGCTTTTTTGCTGCAGAAGTTTACAATTTGTCCCAGCAGTTAGATTTTTCCCCTGATAGTTGAATGTTTGCTTTGCATGGGGGAAGCAAGAAGACTGCCTGCTCAAGAAGAATGGGGAAGGAGAACTCTGCTGAATCCTCCCACTCCCCCAGCACATAACATCTCACTGAGAACACAAGGCTGTTAATGAGGGTGTTCAGTTCTGGCAAGCAATAAATCACAGAGCCAGCATAGTAGGCAGACACGTCCTCCATTAAGGAGCACGCCTGCAGAGCGTGAATCTGCTTGCACAGCACGCTCACCGCTCAGACACTTAGCTCCTGATGGTGCAGGCAATGTCCAAGGGCAGCAAAAATGCCAGGGAAAGGGTGAGCGCTGCCCAGGTGGCAGGGCTGTCACCTCAGCTCCAGCATCCGCTCCCAGATTAGAGGGGTTTGTTTCATTCAGTGCCACTATAAGCAGCTTTCACGGATTCTGCTTTTCTCGAAGGAGAAACGGAGGAAGGTAGACACACTCATCCCACAGATATGCCTTCTGTCTCCTCACAGCCACTTCCAGTTGCCACTGGTGGCCCCCTTCCAGCTTCTTTCAGCTGTCCTGCTGTTGCCAGTGGCAAGTCTAAGCCACTGTCTGGAGAACCAGCAGCTGGTGGGAACTGGTCTCTCTCCAGGAGCTGCCTCTTGGGCAGGTTGAGCATCTTCCCCACCAGTAAGAGAGCTTCAGTCACAAAGCCAGCTCCATCTGGGTATTCCCTCTGGCCTCAGAAATTGTTAATTCTTTTCTTCACGGAGGCATAGATTAAACTGGAAGGTGGAGAAACTCATAGATTAGTGCTTAGGCCAGTCTGAAAGAAAGAGCAAATGTGAAATAGGAGTTGTTAATGTTCCCAAGCAAAGGAGAGAACAGCAACTCTGAGGCAGCCCTGTGAAAAAGGGGAGACGGTGCCATACCAACCACAGCACAATTTAAGTGGAATCAGTAGCCTCTGAGAATGTTCCAGCTGGTGCATGAGAGAGAGGCTTTGACACCTCCTGGGGCAGACCATCAGACACTTTGGCAGAGAAACTCTTGTTTCTGAATTCTGGTGAGGTACATGCCGTACATGCATGAGACAGAAAACAATTTGCTGAGCCCTGTCAAAACCGCAGTCCTTTTGCACGTGTCCAGAGGCTGAATCTTCAGGACCTTTGAAAAGCCAAGGATTTTGGATGCCTCCCAACTGAGGTCATATCTGAGCACTGGTTTGAAGAGTAGCAGTTTTGGGTCCTGGTGTTCACAGTCCGCTATGGGTACCAACATCCTTCACATGACCTGGTCTTTCTGCCCTAGGGACAGATGTGATCATCAATATACGATGTTTCAGATTTGAAAAATCCAGGCCAAAGTACAACAGCACATTTGAGCCCATCTCAATTACCATTGAAAGAACATGTTCTTGCCACACAAATTAGGTGCAATTTTGGATGTATTTTGGCTTTGCTGCTTTCCTATCTTGCAAGTCTGCTTCTGTGAAGAATTGTGGAATTGCTTAACACTTTGGGACACTCTTGGGGGTGTATGGAATTCAGCAACATACATCAGCTGCAAACTTGGGGTTTGCTTTTTAAACTGTTACTCAAAAATAAGCAATACTAATAATAGTGATTACATGGCTAGGGTATATGTAGTAAATGCTTATTGGCACCTAGGGGTGTACATGTCAGTGAGAAATTTGTCACATATCTAGTTACTTCAGTTTCACATTTGTAGCTCTCCAAGACAAAGATGAGGTCAGTCCTGATGACAAGTCCACTCACTCTGCACTGTCATGACATTTTCTGGCTTCACTTCACTGCAAAACCATAGCTATGTGATCATAGCAAAATCATCACTATGTGGTCCTCACCAAAACCCTGAAAGTCATTACAGCTTCTGACTTCTTAAAAATCACCTTTTGAAGGGAAAAAATCGCTCATATATTATTTCAATGACTTCATATCTGTATTCTCTAGTGAATGTTCAAGAAATTCGTTAAAAGACACATCCAGCATTCCCAGCATTCACTTGGTTTTATAAAGACCGCCAGCAGCAATGTGCAGGTTGGCTGTAAACCCTATCTATTCTAAGCCACAAGACTGTATTTCTGATTTTTGTGGATTCCTCAAGTGTAGTGCTAAGAATTCAGGAAGCACGGAAATATTTGTGTTTTGTCTCATCATCTATACATACTGGTGTTGCAATTCCCCCTTTCTTTCCTAAAATATTAACTTTGGAAGGAACACAGAAAGAACACAAGGACTGATTGGAATAATTTCATGGAACTGATAAACCATTGGACCATTAGCTCAGCACTGGCCATTTAATGGACTGATGCACTTTTAATTGCCAGAAGATTGTTTGGATTTAATCCTTGAAAATTGCACTGTCCAAAGATTTTTACACTTTAACACAGCTTAGAATTGTCAAAATGTATAATAAGTTTAGAGGAAGACTTGAACTACAGTTGTCTGGGGTCTATATTTAAGATTAATATATTTACAAGTAAGTAGGACTTTCTAGTTTCTTGCATATAATCATTACAAGAACAATGAACGTAGAAATGTTAAGTGAAAAAAACCCCATGTATTTCTAGTAAAATTAATTGTTTGAGATAATTGGAGTGTTTGGGTGTATTAAGACTTAATGAAGATCATTTTTCCCACATCTATACAGCATAGCCACAAATATATCTATTTGGAGTTTACAAAAATTAAAAAAATAGAATTGGGAGTTCCTTTTTCAGTACAGGCAGACGAAGTTGCCACAGTTTCCAAGGATTAAATGCAGTATCCATACTGTTAAGACTTCTCTAAGAGTATTTAAAAAATCACCAGTCACCAAATCACTGCATCCAGTTCTGAAAACATGATTAAAAAATAAAGAGCTACAGGAGTTGGTTATTGCATGGAGAATTAGTGACAGAATGCAAGTTAAGAAGTGTGGAAATGAAGGGTGAACACTGCTCTTCAGGGAGTAATGCAGTGCACTTGGAAATCAATGGGACTTTTCCAATGACTTTCCTTCACTCTTAGCTATCCCTAGGAAGGAGTTGAGGAAAGACTGCACCTTCTGAACCACTGAGACTGGAACCAGCAGAACTGCGCCTTTAAGAATGAAGGTCTTGCCTGTTTTACTCCCCTTTCACAGGGATAGTCTTATGAGTAGGAGCAAAGTGCAATCTTAATTTTGTTGTCAGTTCCTTGCTTTAAACAAAAGACACTAAGAAATAGAGCTGAAAACTGTGTTGAACTTTTGTCCTGCTGAGGAAAAACAAGACGCATGGACGGGTGCATGGATAGATGGATGGATGGATGGGTGGATGGGTGGATGGGTGGATGGATAGGCAGACAGATGCACTAAACATTTCACCCTGTACTTGAAAGCTAATGGAAAACACATTTTCTGGCTTTGACAAATTAACAGAGCAGAGCAACCTAGTTTTATATATCACAATCTTATTATTTCCTGTTTTTCTAGTAAGTTTTGGCTTGGACAGCAAACAGCCTTATGCACAGATAAGTAATGTGTTTAGCTTTAGATTTGGCCAGAAAACAAAATCCCAGAAGATCTTTTTATTTGGATGGAAATAATGTATGTTGCTCTGATGTTACTCTTTGGGATTCAGTTCTATTGCTGCTTTTATAGCTGATTGCAATGTGCTAATGTGATATGGCCAAATCTCAAAAGACTTAGTGAAGTCAGTGGGAGTTTTGACTGAGTAAGATTTAAATGATAACTGAGGAAAGGATGTTAGGACTTGGTTTATCCTCAGATTTTTCATTGGCACTCTAAAACTTTTCTGCCCTGAAAAAAAAAAAAAAAAAGAATTAATTTTGGAAGAGTCCTAAACGCCTTGTAACTGGGATGATTTCTGGAGGATGGGCAGGTGCTAAGGAAAACAGCTATAGGCATGTCTTCCAGTAACCCCACCAAGTCACAGTGCAAAGGGCTTTGCAAGGACAGAGCAGAGGATGGTACATCAGAAATACCCTTGTAGGACACGGCACTGAAGTCTGGCGAGCTCTTAGGGTGAGCAGGGTAGCAGGCAGGATACACTCCATGTCAGGCCCATCCATCTTCTCACGATGGCCCCTCTCCATTACTTTGGAAAGAGGGGTGATCTACAGAGCAGGTCCAGCAGTACAGCGTTTCAGAAAAAAACACCAGCTTTCTTCCCTCTTGAGTTGAGATTTCTGTTAATAAAAAGCCAACACTCGTGTTTTGTGAATTTAATTACCATCCTGCTGTAGAAGGTATTGACCTGGTTGGACTAAAACTCTTGGGCCTGAGTCTTACACCAAGGCCCTTTTGTAGTGTAAAGGCCCCATTTGTCAGTATAAAACCAAGCTCACCCTTTCATTGGATTATACAATGGGGTCAGTTGCTACTTGTTTGCTTTTTAAGTAAGCAAGCAATTTTTCAGGAGATTTCAGGCCTGTGTAGGCCAGAAAATGTGACCTATATGGATTTAAAACCAGCATACCAACAAAAAGAACATTTACTATTTTTAACCTCCCTATTTTTAAACTAATCTCATGAATCACTAGGTTTTGTCTCTGGGGTTTTGAAGGGTTGCGATTCACATCACTTCCCAGCTCCAAAGGGTGAGAACTGTTCAGTGTCCTCCTCTCCTTGAAATTTCCATGAACGTATGTAGATTAGTGGATACTGTTATGACAGCTTTGCAATCAGAACTTCCTTTCATGAGAAGCTGGCTGGAGCCACGAATGTTTCTTGTATTAAACATCATAAAATACTCACCAGAATGTACAAATTCTAGTCTATTAGATGTTAATCTGTTTTGGGTGTTAGACAGCTGGGCAATTTTGAGACTGTTTAATCAGTAGTCCTCTGTATTCTCTTCAGCCTTCCACAAATATATATACATACATACGTACACAGCATGATTAAAAAACTTAATTCAGAAATCCCGGTATGAATATTTTAAAGTATCGACATGAAGACCTTGAATGCTTCTGACCCGTGCATCTTCCTGAAGAACAATACTGACTCACTGGCATACACCAGTAGGTAAACACGCACATTTTTCATATTGAGGAAAGTGAAACACTTGAAGAGTTTTTCCAGAGTTGCTCTGTAGTCTACATCTTTGGAGATTTTTCAAGAAGCAAATGGAAAAAGCCCTGATTAACCTGGTCTGATGTCATGGCTCATGCTTCTTGGAGTAGGAGGCTGGGCTGCAGACTTCCTGACATCCTTTCCAGTTTCAGTTATCATGTAAGCCTGGGATTCTAGGATTACACAGTGGAGATATATATATATATATATGTATATAAAAAATTTTATTTTTCAGTAGGTTTGGGGACTTTTCCTATCAAATATTAGATAATATTCACACTGCCACATTATAAGTCTTGGTTTTGTAAGCCAACACAATTGATACAATATTCTGTTTCTCCTTGAAGTTACAGTGTTTGTGATAATTTTAACTCTCCAAACTAACTATGCACAGAGTATAATTTTTTTCTACAAAATATGTTTAAAAATACACATTAAGATTATCTTTCCCCCTCCCTTAAATGCACAGGAACAATATTTCAGTCCGGTTACCATAACTGCAAGTTCCAGAGTTGAGGTGTACCTGTTCACACACAAAAGGGTAAAAGTAGAGGATATCAACCTGAGACAAATCAGAACAGACAAAAGAATGATGAATGCAAGAGAGAAGAAACAACATGTGGTGATATCTTTCCTCACTTAAGTAGTGTTCTTTGCTGTCCTGAGAGTCTCTGTTGCCAGCTTCAGACATGGATAGCATACAACTCCTACTGATTCCCTTATAGAAGACTTCTCATGTGTCTTGTAACATTTTTGCTGTATTCCCCACTGTTCTTGGGTTCATCTTCCTTTCTTCTTTTGCTCCTTTCCACGGCCCTACAAGGACAGGATTTTTCTCCACTCTCAGTTTACAGCTTCTCAGAGCTCGCACCCTTTTTATCCTCTCTCTCAAGAGCTCTTGGAGTGACCTTTCCAGAAAAAATAAACTTTCAGATTGCACAGTGATTAGAGAGATTATCCACATTAAGCATTCCCTTTGAGAGCATGAACATAACAAAAGCTCATTTAAAATAGTCAAGCACTCTGCTGTAACTGGGAGAGGTATCACCTGCCTCCTGAAAAAATGGCCCTTTTATTCCTCTGCTAGATTTAATCAACCGTTTGAGTCTGTCATCTCAGCAAGAAGCCTTTTGCTTCCACAGGTTTGTGTGATTTACAAATGCTGCTGCTAAATCACCAGAACAATTATATTAGTTTTTCTTTAGATTTCCTATCTGCTTACCCTGTGCTTAGCCTAGTCTGAAGTCTAACTAACAATTAAAAGCTCTCACCTATTCTTCTAAGGTGGAAGAGCATTAACTAAAATGACTGAAAGCAAACAGAAATGTCTGCTGTTTCTTCAAAATATTTCTCCCTGATGTTCTTCCCACCTCCATCACCATAGGCATTAAAAGGACAAGGCAAGCCACAAATAGAAGAAAAGTCCATTTACTGGGAGATTTGATTTGAATGCAGAGAACTGTGTAAGTCATAAATCTTTTTTACATAATCACTCCCTTTTTCCAACCAAGTGTCCTGTTGTCCCAACAAATTATCTGCAGGGCACCATTTGTCCAATAATTTGTTTCTAATGTAAATATTTTGACATTTTTCCTCCTTTCAGAAAAGGAGGCAATGAGGTGCTTTCAATTAAGGCCACAGAGTTTGCTGAGGATTTAGGAGATGCTTTTGAAGTTAGGAAAAAATCAGATGACAACTCTGTTCACTTTGGCGAGTCACCAAGAATTACAAATGCAAGAAACCATGTGATTGCCTGTTACTGCCATCTCCAAATGCAAGTGTCACACTGAAGTCTTCCCTCTGTTCCTCTTCAGTTCTTAAGCTTTTCTGTTAAGTGAATGTGCTTCATTTGGCTTATGGTTGTTAAATTCATCACAATCGGTGCAATACCAACATATCTAAAAGAAAACAGTTACCTACTGAGGACTCAAATGTTGAATTTCCCTTAAAAATTAAAGAAAAAAATGTCATAAATTCCATCTCAGTCATGGTCAATATGGTCACCTATCAAGTAATGTGTGAAATTTACTGGTTCTGATAAGGGCACTAAATACAATATAAAACATTCATAATTAATTTTTCTTTTGTTAAAGTCATTTTAGATTAAGAAACACATTTGACTGTATGAGACAATGTGATTGCTCTCAATGAGAGTAATTCTCTTCATTTTGATCTATGGGCTACATTTCCCTGATCATATAGGTAGAAAATTTCACCTATTGTCAGATTGAAAGTGAGTCAGAGTGCGTAGCAGCTCAGTACACAATTTCAGCTTTTTAGCCAAGATTTTAAATCATAAAGCGTCAATTTAATACTAGTTTTCCGTAGGTGCTGCCTTCCTGAAAAAGAAGTATGAAGTACTAAATTTTTCCAGCCCAAGATGTTGAGAAAGATGAAGAACTGGAAAAGAAGCAAGTGAAGATCAGGGTTAAGCACAGTCTACATGACAGTTTCTTCTTCAGGAAACAAACTGCAATGCAAGTTTTGAGGGGTTAGAAAAGATATGTACAAACAAGGTGCTTGCAAAATGATTTAATGATTTTGAAAAGAACCTTCCCAAAAGTGAAGGTGTCAGTCTGAGTCATCCCAGATTGTTCAGGGGGTCAAAACCAGGGCAGTTATACTGCCTACTGTTATAGGCTTGCTAGTGAATAACTTTTTTCAAACATTTTCATAACCTCACAGTAGCTGTGAAAGAAATAAAGAACTTTACATAATTCTGGCAAAGTAGAATCAAATGATAGGTTGAGTACATCCATGGTGAGTTTGTTTTAATTTGTAAAGATGAAAAGAATCTTTCTGACTAAAAATTCAATTGCAACCACTATCATAAAAACATATTTTCAAGATTATTTTTTCACTTATCTATATCATTATCAAACCATACTCTTTTCAGAGACACACTCCTTAAAGCAGAACCCTAGATCAAAGGATTCTGACCCCCTAGATTATTTGTAGTTTAATGATGTAATCATAACATCCATTAAGCAAGTTATTAGCATAGTATGCAGTGTTTCAGTGAAATACATCAAAAAAGACAGCAGCCTGAGAAAGACACTCACACTGTTTGAATTAAGGCAGCTAATTCAGGAGCCCCTTGTTAAAGGAAGTGAGCAAGGCTCCTCTACAGATTAGCTCAGGGAACCTAGCTTAGAAACTTATTTCCAGTCATTGTACTAAGAGCTTAAGCATGAGGTATATGAAAACCACCAACAGGATCATTTTAAAGACAGATTCCATAGAAAGAAGAGACATGTGAAACTCAAGAGGAGCTCTCTCTACTGTATTTGATGGATATAATGGTAGACATAATTTCCTTCAAAACTTGCATTATAAATTTTTATTTTAAAATAGCCTTTGGTAACTGCTCTTCTTGGAGTAAAAAAACATTGTTGCAGTTTGCACTTATTTATTTAGATTCGCTCTTCTGTTGTTTTAAGTATTTGTCTTACTCAGATTCAGTTTTTACTGTTTCAAGTTATGTCTTGAATAGTTGCTCATTTGAGATTTTCTATATGATTCTTTATGTATCAAGGTGAGAAAAAAAACTTATGAAAAATTTACATTATGAATAACAGTTCTGAGGATTTTCCATGTTTGCATAAAAGTGTGCTCTCTGCGTTTATTCTGGCAGTCTACTGTACCCTAGTGCAAACCTGAATCACAGAAGATTTAGCTTTTGGGAAGGCTTTGTGAGCCCTTTACTAAACTAATTCCCATGGCAGCAATAGCTTGTTCTCCCTGACTTTCAGATTCAGCTCTTGTCTTTAAAACCCTTTTCTTAAACTAGAAAAACATGCCATCACGTTATAGGAAGTGCTACCAGCAGCATAATTGGTGTGATGAAAACAGTCATATACATGCCAATGAAATATAATAAAAAATGAGTTCTTTCTGCACCTCTTGAATACATTCAAAAAACCCTTACACCTCAAGGTCTGATTTTATTTCAGCTGTGTGTTACTGAAGAAACAAAGGTCCATACATATCCAAAATTATCTTGAAGAAAGCAATGACCCTGATGGAATGTGATAGCTGCCACAGCTGTATTTCAGTATACACTGAACAATAAACCAATACATCATGGCAAGGTTTAAATCTCTTATGCTTTCTTGTGGAATTGCTTCTTTCTCTGCTTCTTGGAGAGATACAACTTGTCTTTAAATACATAATCAATGGAGAGAATTCATTTACTTAGAGCTCTGTGATTTTTTCAATACACTGTAAAGATCTTTAGTAACAGGAAAGAGATTTAATAACAGCTACAAAGTTTGTCCAAAGCAAACATCTTTATTTCAGACCTTCAGTATTTAGGGCCTTTACCAAAGTATATAGGGATTAACAGCAAGACCAGACTTGGTCACTTCAGACCAAGCCTTCATTCTGCAAAACACCAGAACAACCTAAATACCAGTGGTAGAGGAATGCAGACTGTTTTGTTCAAATGGGTTACGGAGAACAAAAATGTGCTCTGTGTGTACCTGAGATATAGATCATTCCATATACAATGCAAGTCTCCGTTCTAACACAGTCCCTATATGACCAAGGCAAAGCCATTTGGCCTCTCTGTTCTTTGATTTTCTATTCAGAACTAGGAAAAAGTTTGCCATCTTACCTCCTGGGATATTATGAGAGCACAAGGAAGAAATAATTTCGTGGTTTATGCGGTGTTATGGGTAAAAGGGTCAGACACACATTCTAGCTCGGATATATCAAATTAATGTGCAAGTCCAGGGTATGTGGGGTTCATTCCAGAATGTGATTGTTTCAGTTAGCAATGATAGCAAGATTAGATCATTATGCTGTATGCTACTCATAGCAACTCAGAGATTTTCATCGAATATAATAAAGAAAATGAGATGTATGTGTTTTCAGGTGAAATATGAAAAAGAAGAAAAATGTCTCTGAGTGGAGAGATGCAAGCAGATGGAAAAACTATTATGCAAATGCATGATTCATAGTTTTCCTAAGGAAATAATTTGACCTGAAAAATCTGGAATTTGGACACAACACAGATGCTTGCCAAAGGCCTGATCCTTACTTTGTTGGAATGCTCTTTAACATTGCACAAAGAATCCCATTATTTAAAGGTTTTTAAGATCCCAGTTCAGCTGACTTGCTCATTTGACTTAAGTTATAGTGCCATCTACTGTAGTAAATAGTCCAGAGATATATAATAAAATTTCCCTGTCCTGCCCTTATTTTTCAATTATTTTCCTCAATGGCTGTAATAAAATCAAGCTAGGAATTTAGAAGCACTCAAAATAGTATCAGATATGAATATCAATAGAAGAGTTATCCAGAGTTACAACAACATAGTTAGAAGACACTATTAGGAAGCCAGAGATATGTCCAAACTGTGTGAAGACGTTGTGAAAAGAAGACTTTTTAAGGGTGTATAACTTGTGCTGGAGTTCAGGATGGCCAAAAAAGCCAGTCTTTAAATACTAAAATTAGAAGGAATGCAAAGCTGTATATTTCCATACACATTCTCTCCCTAGGGGTCCCTTTGTTCCAGTATGATGCACGTACGTAAAATATCACAAGACATTGGCACTGAGATCTCAAAGACAGAACTGGGGCTGAAAACCTTACCTTTTTGTAGACAACTACAACGTGTTGCAGGAACATACACTAGCTAGAGATGGTTCTCCTGGTTCAGGCAATGTGGGGACAGATGTAGAGTAGCCTCCAGAGAGCCTTTTGGCACATTGTTACCGTGACTGGACTATAACCAGCTTTGAGGAGAGGGACAGTTGACACACAGCCCACAGTTTTGCAGGCCACATGTTCATGGTGATCCTGTAAGTCTGGACAGCCCTACAGAATCATTCCAGAGACTCTCTACATCGATGCAAATGCGTAACTACATCAGGTCACTATGAAGGAAAAAGTGGTAACACTACTTCTGGGTCAGGCTTTAGTTTTCTAAATGCAAAGAAAGAAATCTTCACTCTGAAGAGTAAGCATTTGTAGTCTAAGATTTCTGTTCATGTTGCAGTCCACATCCACTAATTTCCTGAACCTGTAGCCAAATAGCATTGCATATTTTCCTCAAAGTCACATTTTCCTTCCAAGTAAAGTCAGAAGGATTCACATCTAAAATGCACCTGGTATCATCACCAAGCATCAAATTCAATACAAAACTATACTGCTTTTGGTCTTTGACTGGTGGGGCTCTGTTCTTTTTGCTACCTACTTCTTCAAACCAGTCTGTCCTCTCTGCTTATTCCTCAGACCGCTTTGTAGCTGACAGTTGCGCTACAAAGCAGAGATTTACAGCTGGTTAATTCTCTCTTTCCAGTGAACTGCATTGTATGCCCTTCTCCTTTTCGCTTGTATTGTGAACCATTCCCCTGTTGGAATTTTTACTGAGCAATGGAAAACAAACCTTAAAGAAACACATGATATTGTAGTTCACTGAGAGGTCATCTCGTACAAAGACTGGTGGGAGTCGGTTGTGTCCCAGGGAGTCGGTTGTGTCCCAGAGAGGTAATTCCTGCTGAAGAAATTAATTCTGTATCAGCTGGCTGAGATTGATACTGGGCATTTTAGTAAGCCCGTATGAAACCACTTTACTATTTGATGGCAATCTTCTCTGAAAGTCCTTTGTTTAGCACACTGATGGCTATTTTTGGCTATTTTTCATTCAGAATGGTGGCACCAGAATTTCTGAAAAAAAACCTTCCAAACCACCTTTAAAACCTGCTGTGCTAAGCAAGGACATATTTTCACAGTTGTTTGGATCTGGCACAAACCAGAATTGACACTGAAAGAGGTCACCCTGCCCTTCCCTGACCCTTGTATGCACAGCCCCCGCCACTCCCATCTGCTCACACAAAGGCTCGTATGGTTTCATGTCAGCTCTGTTCCTTCTACCATGGTGATTTTGAGCCAGGCCACTGCTCTGACCCAGTTTGCCATGGTCAACAAGGGTTATGACTTTATTGCTAATTAAGAGTGCCAAGCGCTGTTAGAGGGACTTGGGGCTACTCTCTTTATGGCTGGTCAGCTCTGGAGAATGGCTCCTTCCTCCCCACAAAACACCTGGCCCTTGGTCTTCTACAGGTCACACATAGTGCTGACGTGGCTCCAAGACATAATGACTCTTTTGTGTGCTTTTTTTCAGTTCAGAGAGTCTGAAAGAACGGCATGGCCGTGTTGCAGTTTACCAGGAGAAGTTTTTTATTGGATGAAGTAGCAGGTAAGTGTTGCATACTCTGCAATAACATGGGCAGGGCAGGGGTTGATGAGAATGGAATCATTTTAGGGAACTGTGTAGGACAGAGGGACCCAGAATTAGCAAAGCCTCATCCATCCTGCCCTGTCAGGAGATTCTGGAGTGAACTGTATTGTGAACCTGCCCAGGTATAGAGGGGAGGTGCAGGCAGGAATAGGAGGGGTTGCAGAAGCGCGGCTTCCCTTCCTTCGATGGCAATGTCCACTTCAAGTGCCTGGAGGACTTCAACTCGTCTTGGAAGGCCATCGAGAATCTAATAGCACTCACATGTAATAAACTGATCTTAATGAAAGGGCGTGTGATTACAAGGAGTTAAAAACTGCTGATTTGGCTTTGGCACACCTAAAAGATGGGAGAGTACTGGTGGGCTTTAGTTCAGAAAACAAAAGGATCAGGGCTCTGGTTTACTGCTCAGGGCAGAGCAGCTAAGACTCAACCATGGACCACTCCCTGTCCTTAAAAGTTGTTGCAGGTCAACTGTGTGAAATTATATGATGGTGATACTGAATCCGTACATGCTCAAGTTTGGGGCACAGAATATCATCTGGAGTGTGTGCTAGCAGACAGCAATGTTAATGTCCCCGCTGAAAAAAAGTACGGAGTTTATCTTCAGAGCCATTCATTTTTAGTTGCCATAGAAACAGACATTAGAGCCATTTTATATCTGGCTGACAAACCCCACATTTTCTGATACTGCTCTTCTGATTTCGCTTGCTCTTCTTTCTTTCTTTTTCTTTCATGTCTGATTTTTATCTCAATGCAAAATGTCTGACAGAAACATAACTTTTACCTGAAACACAGATATATTTTTTTATTTTTGTCTGTGTAGTTCTCCATCGATCCTCATATATATGTGCTCAGTTCATAATCATAGAATAAAAATATATATTTCTAGTTAAAAACAATCAAACAACAAAAGGAATAAAGACACAAACATAAACCAAAATTACAGTTACAGACACTTTTCCTTTCCTTGTCTGTTGCAACAAAGTGAGTATCAGATTAATATTGGGATTATATCTCCCTTTTAATGAATCTAATATAGATTCTCATCTGTTCTCCTAGTTTGCTCATCTTCAGTTATCCCAGATGGGTTATAAACACAAAAGAGGGGTTTATACTTACTTACTTGCATTTTTAATTAGTCAAATGATATGGGGTTTGTGATCGAGGTGTTCTTCCAATATTTCTGCATTTTTCTACTTCCTTTTTTCTGCTTTAGTGATGATATCTTATAACTTCACACCCGCAGGACATTTAAAAATGTCCATTAATTCTGAGTGGCTCAAATATATAAAGGTGCTAAATTCCATCAGCGTTTACTGACTTCTGCTAATACCGCTGTGGCGGGCACTCTAGTTGTCAGATTCCCAGAAATGCAATAGGTGCTTTCGGAAATTTGAGCCCAAATATCTCCCTTCGACTAAAATAAACATCATGGTGTCATGATTTCAGCTGGGATGAAGTTNAGAGCCCCACCTGCAGAGATTTAATGAATATATTCTAACATTTGTAGGCTATATAATGAACTCTGATTTAAAGTTTTGTGAATATGCAAAATAATTAAAAGCATTTTTTGTATTTTCTGTAACACAAAATGAAGTTGGGGTAAAACTAATTCAGAATGAGACCTTATACACCAGAAGTTAATCATTAAGATGACAATTATTTATTCCTAAAATATCCGTAAATTCCTTTAAAATTCCTAAAGAAATAACCTTATTGAGAATAAGGAATACTTTCCTGCCACTAAGCTGTTAACAGCAAAAGCCTGTTCTATTTAGCCACATGAAAAGAACGCTGAAGCACTCCTGAAGAACAGCCTTGAAAACCACAAATTTGCTGTACTACATGTATTCTGACAGAATGGTGGTGTCAGCTCACCGGTGCACATAGCTTTCATCAATTCACATTCTGCTTATTTGCCTCCCTTTGCTGCCTTTAAATCTAAACCTTTGTCCTGTAACAACTGTAATCAGTGCACACATAATTGTGATTTATGGTGTGGGCAGTGGTTGACGGCTCCTCCTCTGGGGTGAATGAATTGTACACCTACACTCTGAACTGCAGGGCAGAAAGAAGCTGCCCATGGGACTTGCGGCAGTGATTTATTCTGCAACATCCTCAGAACCAACCCCCCTGGCTATCTGGACCACTTCATCCCCCAGGCACTCTCAGGGGATGTTGGAAGGAAGTCTCTGCAGGCACAGAAAACACCATCCTGGCAGCAGGAGTGATGAGCTCCTGAAGGCCACCGGCATGGGCACATCCCACTCTGACCATCGCTCATGCACAAAGCTGCACAGACGTGGACCAGTGCAAAACAGGATGGCATGCTGTTTGAATAAGATACACTGCTTTCCAGTTGCAGACAAATTCTGCTTATTTATAACACAGTAATGATAGATATTGCCACTCCTGAAACCTGGAAGTGTACAAGTTTCATAAAAGCCCAAACTTGAATGCTATGGAGGAGGCTTCTCCTGCCTGAAACTCTCTCTAAATAGCTGAGCTTGCAAGAGATGAAGCCTGGAGAACCATGTTGGTACCAGGCAGCACTCAAAGTGCTAAGGCAGGTGCAATACGTGAAGGAGCAGTGAAGATTTTTTTCAAATTCAGTTTCTCCTGATATAATAAATAAACCGGAATTAGAAAGGAAAAAGAAAATGAACAGAAGCCTACACAACTAAGTTATGCCAGAGCTTAAATCCTCTGAAAAATCAAAACCACCTGAAAGCGATCTTGATAGGGCTGTTCTTTTGTTCAGATACGCATATAGTCCGTTCAGAGAGAGAGGGGGGTATGTTTAATGCACTTAACACGTTTAGGAGGTTTCAGACAATTTATTAGAAGAGACCAACTGCAGAAAGGTATTGCAAAATATAGATTAGTGCTGACCTTAAGGGTAAAAATGAAATTCAGGGAGACTTTTTAAACAAACAGAAAGTGAAGCTATCAAAAAGACAGTATGTAATTTAAAGCTGAAAATTCAATTTCATACTTTTTCTGGAGGTAACTGAGCTCTCTGATTAGCAGCTTATACAGAAGTGGATTCAAATGGGTCAACTGAATTTATCACCACCTTGTGCACTATACTTATCTACTCTAATACACCTTCCAGCCGTGAGGGCTGAATATCCATGCTATTTGCAAATCATCTCCTGATTACCCCTAATTTTCAACCTGGCTCTGAACTAGAAAGTGAACAGCTGAACCAAGAAAATGAGCAGACTGATGGGCTGTTAGGGGTAAGGGGTGGGGAGAGGAAGTTGGAACACTATGCTCACATTTCTGACCCCACAACAATTGGATACCTACAAAAAGACAACTCTGGTCAAGAGATGAATAATACCAGCTATTTACCTACAATAGCTGTGTCTGCAGTTCTTGTAGATGCCCTTCGGATGCAGGTTCATATTACACTTCATCCAATATAACTGTGAACTTCAGCCAAAAGAGTAGGTAGCGTTCCGCCTTTCCCAGCACAGGCTGTTGCTACCTTTGTTTGGGAATGGGAACGGGACTGTCCCTTTCCTTGTCATCCTGCAGTTACATTACAGTTACTAAAACTTGCCATTTTGGCCTTTGCAAGTGAGTTATACAGTCAATGATTTGTGCCTATCTGCCACCTCATGTGGAACCCAATGTTTTTTTTCCTCAGTTGTTGTCTGTGCAGTTTATAAACTAAGGCATTTCAGTGGAAAAGACAATTTCTTACAGTTTAGAGTGTACAGACTTTTACCACTCAGACTATTTTACTGGGAGCAAAACAATATAAGAATGTGCACATTGGCTTCACGCAGCTTTGGAAAGACCAAAAGCTTCAGGATTACAACTAAAGAAACAAAACATATTCAATGCAATGAAGCTAGGATGCAACAAAACATACACTGTAGATCTCAACTATGCTGAGGCCTCTTCTCATTTTGAGTACTATCCTGATTTATACAGCATTTAATTGAGTTACTTCTTATCATTTCACTTTCCTGTCTGTACCATTACTGCATGAACAGTTCACTCTGATATTAAAATAAAAAGTTTGCATGAAAATTCCTGTACCATTCTCAATCTCAATATCTCCTGGAAATTCCTAACATAAATTAATTTTTTTCAGTATCAAGATACATTTTTGCTGTATTGATCTTAGCACAAATAGATTACCAGTTCTGCCACTCACTCTTGCCTAAAGTAATACATTTAAATGTATTCTGAAGTAATCACAGACAATACAAATGGACAGGAAAAGCGTTCTCCTCCCCTTTGTCTTATGGCAGTAACATCCTAGTAGAAAAGGCTCCAAAAGGCCTTGGAGAGGAAAGCAAGGAGAGGTCTTGCAGGCTAACAGAACATGCATCCTAAGGTTCTTAGAGCAACAGCTGCTGCTTTTATGTTCAAAATGAGGATTATGCTTGAATTTGCATCATTACAGCAAGAGAGACCAAAGGGACAATATACAAATAAATAGGCTCTTGTGGATCCATGAGAAACGGGGACTTAATGTATAGGGCACTTTCTTATGTAAAGCTGCCAGTGTCCTGCCTTTTTCCTCCCTGCTTTTGCTACCAAGGGAGCCCCAGCTGTTGCTGTCAGATGAAAGAATAACCCACGGTGTGAAAGAGGAACTGATGGGAGACACCAGTTCATCTGCTGCTACTCGTTCACATGTTGGGCTATGAATTTGGAAGGTGTGCAATCAATTCACAACCTGAGGCTTCTGCTGTCCCCAACAAACTTTACCAGTTTTACTCTTCTTCCAGAGCAGGTTATACCACCGGTAACTCTTTCTCTCATGACCACATTTCTATTTCAGCCCATGCTCTGCCTTAGCTTTCTGAATTTTGCTGGGTGAAGGCAACATATGGTCTAAATAATTTTGATATGTACAAAACATGAAGCATTAACATTTTCACTGGAGTGGATCAACTTTTAAGATGCTCCACCGAGAGATGATAATTCACAAAGAAGCTATTGCTGACCACAAGAAAGATGAAGACAATATTTAGTAAGCCCACTCAGGAAAAGAATGAAAACAGAGCAGAAATAGAACAGCTTGCATAATATTTAGTCTCCTACACTGTTTACAGAATTTGCTTAATGATATGTATACAAGAATAAAAATGATCATAGCCTGTTCTGTAAATGCCTGTGGGCAATAAATCTAGCAAGTCAAACTATTTAGAAAGGCTTCAAAGTGGTAAAGCCCCATGAGCACAGAAACACAGTGCAGGGAGGTCCAAGGGCATCATTGGTCCCCCTTCATTATCTTACAGAGCAATGAAGAGGCGATGTCTTTTCCTGGCTCTTCAAAGACCCCCCAGTGGGGCCCTTCAAATGCCAGTGACAATCCCTGAGGTGGATTCTGAAGTGATAATAATGACATTCTCATTTATATTTCATTTCCTTGCTCTTTTAAACATAATTACTATCTATGCTTAACTTTCTTAAGATATTCAGATGCATATAAACTGCACACAACTTAGTATCTCCTGTGAATTTTTGTGAGATCATTAGGATAGCAAGGGTTAACTTTTCTTGACTTCAGTAACTTTGTGCAGTGCAGCCAGAAGTATTAAGTATCACAGTGCTTCATTTTGTTCTGTAGAAGACTAGTTGCTAAATTAGTTCATAATTAAGGAAATACGTGAATCCAATTACATTTCAACACTGTAACAGTACCTGTACAGACTGTGGCAAATCCAGAAGAAAAGTGAATCTTCCTTGCCAAACCAAGGAATTATTTCATCTGCATACAGCTTGCGCATTCACGCATAGGAACTTTTAACCTGTGATCAAACATAGTATTATCAATCATACCTGTGATCAAACATAGTATTATCAATCATAACTGTAACCACCACTAGAAGTTCAATTAAAACGTTTTGCTTGTTCCCAACTATCACCTCTAAAATGTTTGGGTTTTTTTTTTTCAGGGGCTATTCTGAACTCTTCCAAAGAGTATGGGATCTGATAGTTCCTCTAACCAGGAAACTCCAATAGAGTTGAAAACCAACTCAGCTACTGTTTGTCTGTCTTCCAGAATAATCAACACTGGGAATGACACAAGAGATCTTCAGCTGATAAATTTTAACATGCCACAGGCTGGGTAAGAATTCCAGAAATAATACCTTAGCATCTCCGTGCCTGAGGTATTTTTGGACTATTGGCATTTCACAGCATATCCCTTGTGGTTCTCCGATTTTTCAGCCCTTTTCTGGTCTGTTCCATCTTTCCAACAGAGATGACAATGTTGTAGCAAGGCAGCAAGGTAGACAGAGATGGTCTGTACCCAAGTCCTGGACCTAATGTGAAGTCAGGACTGTTCGGGACACGGACGCTGAGCTGGGAAGCTCTCCCAGTCATGGAAAAAGAAATTGTCATTCAAGCTAAAAAGAACACTTGACATTTTTATTCCTTGCAGTGATGTTTTTATGTTATGTCAATTCAGTCTGAGAAACACAAGCTTCTTATTGGTAGCTCATTATAAGGTAAAAAATAGGTTTATTTTCGGATGTGCAACATGATGTACAAAGAACGTTATCTACGACGCAGAACATTACGTACATGGTGCATTATACTCCAGTAAATGTTCACTGCTTTTGAGAAAC
>VXBJ01006953.1:30088-153100 GCA_013400055.1 Nycticryphes semicollaris
TCTGGCCTCACCACCCCCAGGGCGGGACGGGGCGGGATGGGGCGGCGCGGGACGGACCGGGACGGGCAGACCCCAGGCCGCCCCTGCCGGAGCAGCCGCCACTTCTACCGCTACCGGAAGCTCCCTCCTTCTCGTGAGGAAGTGACGCACCCGTGCCCCACCCCCTAGTTCCCTCCCTCCCCCCTCCCGGTGGCGGCGGCGGCGGCCTCGGAGCCGGGCGCGGCTGGCGGCGGCCTGGGCGGGATCATGGCGGACGGCGTGGACCACATCGATATCTACGCCGATGTGGGAGAGGAATTCAACCAGGTACGCGCGGCCCGGCCCGGCCCGGCCCGGCGCGGCGCGGCCTCTCCCCTCCTTTCCCTTCCCTCGCTCGCCTTCGCCGCCTACAGGGCCCTCAGCGCCGCGCCGCGCCGCCATTGTTCGGCTGGCTCCGCCGCCGGGCTTTCCCGCCGCCGAGTGCGGGGATCTGCCCTCTCCGCTCGGCGGGACGGGGCGGGGAGAGACNTTGCGCATTCACGCATAGGAACTTTTAACCTGTGATCAAACATAGTATTATCAATCATACCTGTGATCAAACATAGTATTATCAATCATAACTGTAACCACCACTAGAAGTTCAATTAAAACGTTTTGCTTGTTCCCAACTATCACCTCTAAAATGTTTGGGTTTTTTTTTTTCAGGGGCTATTCTGAACTCTTCCAAAGAGTATGGGATCTGATAGTTCCTCTAACCAGGAAACTCCAATAGAGTTGAAAACCAACTCAGCTACTGTTTGTCTGTCTTCCAGAATAATCAACACTGGGAATGACACAAGAGATCTTCAGCTGATAAATTTTAACATGCCACAGGCTGGGTAAGAATTCCAGAAATAATACCTTAGCATCTCCGTGCCTGAGGTATTTTTGGACTATTGGCATTTCACAGCATATCCCTTGTGGTTCTCCGATTTTTCAGCCCTTTTCTGGTCTGTTCCATCTTTCCAACAGAGATGACAATGTTGTAGCAAGGCAGCAAGGTAGACAGAGATGGTCTGTACCCAAGTCCTGGACCTAATGTGAAGTCAGGACTGTTCGGGACACGGACGCTGAGCTGGGAAGCTCTCCCAGTCATGGAAAAAGAAATTGTCATTCAAGCTAAAAAGAACACTTGACATTTTTATTCCTTGCAGTGATGTTTTTATGTTATGTCAATTCAGTCTGAGAAACACAAGCTTCTTATTGGTAGCTCATTATAAGGTAAAAAATAGGTTTATTTTCGGATGTGCAACATGATGTACAAAGAACGTTATCTACGACGCAGAACATTACGTACATGGTGCATTATACTCCAGTAAATGTTCACTGCTTTTGAGAAACGGGGATCTGGGTAGTGGGAACAGACATCCAAAAACAATCTGAAGCTGTCTTTGCTCTGAACGCATTACAAAAACCCTCCAAAAACAAACAAATTCCAACCTCTTGATTTGCCACCAATTTTTTTCACTTTGTGACATTAAAACCCAGTATTTCAGCATCCAGCTAAACACGTGCTTGTTCACGTCCTTTCTGCATATTATGCTGTGCTCAGCCTGTGCACCCCAGGTTTGAGGATGAGGCACTCTTGCTTCATTTTACAGATGTTTTAATTACAAGTCCTCGGCTACTAAACCATCAACGCACTTGTCCTCTGCTGGCCAGACCTCTCCACGAAACCGGAGCGGCGAGACACAGGAGCAAGCACCCAGCAGGGCTTGCATGAGCCCCGTCCCCTAAGACAGCGGACCCCCGACAGCCGCCTGGCAGCACACCCGGCACAGAGAGGGCCCAACGCCACCAGCACCAGTCCCATGAGGAAGAGCAAGCCCGCGGCCTAACATGGCGGCGCACTGAAGCTCAGCCAGCCAGCGGCCGGCGTCAAGGGGCCTGGGGCGGGTCGATCTGGCCTCACCACCCCCAGGGCGGGACGGGGCGGGATGGGGCGGCGCGGGACGGACCGGGACGGGCAGAGCCCAGGCCGCNGAGAGGAATTCAACCAGGTACGCGCGGCCCGGCCCGGCCCGGCCCGGCGCGGCGCGGCCTCTCCCCTCCTTTCCCTTCCCTCGCTCGCCTTCGCCGCCTACAGGGCCCTCAGCGCCGGGCCGCGCCGCCATTGTTCGGCTGGCTCCGCCGCCGGGCTTTCCCGCCGCCGAGTGCGGGGATCTGCCCTCTCCGCTCGGCGGGACGGGGCGGGGAGAGACCGCGCCTCGTGCCCGGCCGGGCCCTCGGGGGCCATCGGAGCCCGGCTTGGCGGGAGCGCCGCGCCGCCCGAGCACGGTCTGTGAGGGGAAGCTGCTGGCGGGCAGGCAGGGAGGCCGCGGTGCGCTGGCGGCGAGCGCTTTCCCTCCTTCTCTCCCTCCTTAAGTTGTCGCGCCGGAGCGGCCGCGGATCTCTCTCCTGCCGCGGGTCGGAGGAGACCCTGGAGACCGGGACCCCGCCGGATGCGGTGGGGAGAGCGGCTCCTTCTCGGCGGCTGAGGGGAAATACTGCCATTGTTCGCAGATGAATAAAAAAGCCGCCGAGAGGTAGCAGTTTTTCGGCCGCACTTTGCGGGGGAGGCCGAACTAGTGGAGCTTTATTCTGCAGCGCTGGAGAAACTGTTTTACCTTTTGAATTGTTATTTTTGAAAAGTATTTTCTATTCGTTATTCTCTTACTCTTTACAAAAGTCATGCAGCTCGTCTTTAGAGGAGCGCTTATTTTGATGAAGAAGTGGAGATGAAATAAACAGAACTTCCCTGGATCACAAGTAGTCCACTTTTCTAGTTCTTTTTTTTACCCCTCATCTTTCTCAAAAAGCCGTGTGCCTGCTTTCATCCAGAAACCTGATGTTCATATCACTTCTATGTGCCATCTGTCCTGTTTGTGAGTCCTGCACTTCTCCAGGTTGCGTTGCCCCAGATTGCATTGTTCTTGCCCTAGAACCTAAATAACCGAGAACACTGCACTTTCACACGTTTTCTGGGTTTACTGAGTCCGTGCCCAATTGTATGCCTGCTTGCCCTACAGAGAACTGCAAAATAGGTAAACAGATTATGGAAGTCACAGTAAATTTCAATAGCAGTTGATAACTATCTCAGAAAACTTTAATTCTGTAGCTGTTTTTTTGATAAAGAATTCAGAAGATTAGAAAACTCATTATGGTATGCAATAAAAGACTGCCATACTAGAGAGCGGGTGATGGAGAGGACTGATTTGCTCTTAGTTTGTGTACATGTGAAGGTTTCTCCCTTACAACTGAAGACCCCGTTATGAGTTTAAATGAGGGTAAACTCTAGCACAAATACCACTTAGCGTAAGTGTACGTCTCTTCAGTTTCTGTAATAACGTGGGTTTATTTTAATCAGTTCCAGGTAAAACACTGATAACAAATCAAGTTGTGGTTGGGTTTTTTTTGTTTTTTTTTCATAAAAAAGTAACTTGAATCCAGCAGCGTTTTTGTAAATCCACGTGTGCAGAAGCCCTTGGAGTAGAATAGTTTTGTGCTACGAGTATAGTGCAGACGGATATTGCTAGAACAAAAGTGACAGGGATGCTCTGTTTCACTCACTGTCCTGATCTACTCAGGTTGTGGTTAATACTGATATTCTTTATAGCCATAGTGCAAACAAGTATGGTGAAACATACCAAGGTTGTGAGAATTTGATTGAGCTTATTGCAGCACTCGGGGTAGCCTTTTGCACTTTTTATTGTGTTCACTCTATTTGTTCTGCTCGGGCTGCGTTTTTGCAGTCTGCTTCTTCAGTTTGTGAACCTGACAAAATATAGGGAAGAAAAGTGAGAGAAAGAGGCTTGTGCTCCTTTTCTCTCAGCTTGGCTTTGAGTTGCTTTGGTTGGTTGAGTTTTTGGGGGGTGTGTGTTTTATTCCCCTCCCCCCCCAAAAAAAGTGATTTTGCTGTTTTTTCTTTTCCAAGTTTCATTTTTGTGACTTTCATTTTGTCTCAGGACCAGCTTAACTGAACGATTACTTTAAAATAAAAATAAAAAGATGTACTGGGAGAGATTGACACCTCTGCACTTTCCCATTTCATTCTGTCAAGAGCAAAAGAAAGCTAGTTGTTACTGTCTGCTGTATTACTTGTTACCTCTAATTCTGACATCAATATGATAGGTCCTCTAGAAGCTTCTAATCATGAATTACTGTTCATGATTTGAAGCTGACAGCTTAAATTTATAAGATGGGATATGGTTCTGCATATCTGTGGATGGTCGAAGATGCAAGTTGAGAAAATGCTGTAGGGAGAAGGTGATTAGCGTTACTAATTTGATTATGCAATAGGCATCTTACTGAACACCGTGTTTGTAAGGAAAAACTGCTTTATGTGTAAAGCAAAAAGCTATTGATTGTGGATTGTGTTGCACTACGTTAATTTGACTTACCAATATTCTTTTGACTTGGACTGCAGGAATCCTTTCCTTTAGTTTTACCAGTAGCAGGGACTGAAAAATGCACAGCGTGGCTTTGCTGTTCTTTGGGGTTCAGTGTAACTGAGTTTATACCCAACTTACCCAAGCTGGGACAGAACTTTTGTGTGCACCTCTAGCAAATGGGTCATTTAGGACTTGTGGCTGGATGAGCTTCCCTTCATTGTTCTGTCTTGTTCTAGGCCTCAGGGTGCTTGTTCTTGAGGATCTTCTGGGATTATTTTGTTTTAGTGCCTTTTTCTAGGAGAAGGCACGAGGCTGGGATGTTCTGTTTGATTAGTTCTAAACGAACCACAGGTTGTATGGGTGAAACAGACCTCAGAGCCATGGGTGTACAAGCTGGCTAAGATGGATGACAACTGTATTGGGTTGTGTTCAGTGTTCATTGCAATGAGCTGACAAACTTGACTTGAAGTTAGATCATCTTAGTGAAAACACATCCTTCCTGTTCCATCTGGAGCTCATCAAAATTATGGCTATGTTGCCTCTTCATTAACTTATTGTTCATCGAAATCGTATTCTTTGTCCTTTGGCTTACAGCTTTACTCAATTTGCCTCCCACCAGTTGCATTTATTTTTTTCAAATTGGGCTTTTGGTAACTTGGTTGAACCATTTTCCATTTGGTTCTTCAAAGCTGCCTTTCCCATACAGTGGTCTTTTGTATTTGTTTAAAGTCTCATTTTGAGACTAGAGTCTCATAAACTTAACACTTCCTGTGTACCTTACTCGTGACCTGTAAGAAATAGGTATTGGGTGGTGTACTTTACTTTGACGTGTTATACATCTTGCACTTGAAGAAATGTGAGAGAACTGTGCTGCACGTGAGTACTGCATTACCTGCGTGTAACTGGCTGAGACTGGCATTCTCTTGATGGCAGAAGACCACAGTAAGATTTGGGTTGCTTTAGCAAAGATTAGGGTGTGGTTTTGTACCCAAAACCCTAGGATATCAGTGCGTGATGCTGAGATGATGAGGAGCCTGTGCATGGGACCAGCTTGGGTCCGACTCAGGGTTGCCTGTTACTTGGTCTGGCAATCTGGGTTACTTTCCTGTGGTCATAAAGATGTGACTATCCGTTGTCAAGTTCTCTGATGCTCTCATCAGCCTTGTATTTCTCAAGTTTGGTGGTGTTTTGTTTGGGGGTTTTTTTTGGTGGTGTTTTTTGTTTGTTTTGTTTTGCTTTTACATACACACATGCGCATAATAAAACCAGGTTTTTTACTGTTTAATTATGTATTATAATTTACCGTAATCTCTGCAGTAATTTTTTATGCGTATACATGTGAGGTTTTTTTAAATTGTGTGTCCTGTGCTTGGTCAGAAGGATCTCTTGTTTTAATGCTGTGGAGAAAGTGCTTGCTTTGTTTATACTCTAATGAGTACACTTGCACAGTTGTGTTGTAGATACGTCTAAACATGCCTGTAGTGTTCTAGTTTGATATTTAAATGATAACAAATTAGAAATGAAAGAGTTTTGACTTTGTATTTTGTAACTGGATAATAAAAGTGATTTAGATGGAGTAAGCAGCTAAGGGACTAATTATCTGGAAACCTCTGTGGCTACAGATTCTTAGGAATGTGTTAGTTACTCTCTTGACTTCTCATCTACAGCACATAGAGGAAGATATTTTTCTGTGTAATAAATAATGAAAACTAGCATTTAATGGCCGTATAAAACAGGTTATTAAAAACAGCCTTTGTATCAGGAGGACAGTTGTCTCATTATGAGAGGGGATGGACATATTGTAGTGTAATAAATTCCTACTCAGAAGCGTCAGAGCTGTTCTGGTCATAAAAAAACGTAAGCTGGTGGCTTGCATTTATTAAAAAATGCATGTGTAACACCTTATTGCATATGTATGTTGTCAGTTCTGTTGATAAGCTGCCAGGGGCCTGGAGAAGAGATAACCTTTGTATATTTGCAAATATCAAACTCCAGAGAAAACTGGAGACCATCTCATCAGGCACCTCTTAGCTTTGTTCTAATGCAAACAGCATTGCTACCTACTTTTAATTTACACTTATGACTACTTGTGAATTTTTAGTTACTCTATTTGACAAGGGATCAGATTGCTTAAATTTATAGAGGTGAGCTGGGAGCGTTTTGGCCTGTAGAGTGAACGTGAATCTTAGGGTCTAACAAACTTGTCCACTGCGGTGGATGTTTCTGCCACGGGCAGTGTGCTATTTTTAGAAACATCAAAGGCCTACTGTTTTGTTAAGGTTCCTGTCTGTGTTCAGGGAGCTAATCAAAACCAGAAAGATTTTTGCTTATCTCTTTAACTTGGTATTCTTCAGGACCTACAAACTTTTTTAAAGCGAGGATGCTAATGTATGTTTAGAGTTTTTGAGTGGGAAAAAAAACTGATAAGGGCATGGATGAATAATTTCCTTTTTCTTAATTGAATGGGTTGGGTTTTTTTAAGAAACAATAGTAATTTATAATGGCATTTTATTTAAATCACTGATTTTTATTTTTTAATGTTTTTTGGAGGTGTATTTCAGTGTTTAACTCATAAATTGAACAGAGCTGGGGGAAAAAAGCAAGTCTCACGTGTATGTCCAGTTTCAAGAAATTTAATTGAAAAAAATAATAATTCCAAAACAATGTTTGTAAAGAGAGTTACAGCCAGTTCTCTGTAACTCAGAGGAGTATGGCTCCTAAGTTCCAAAAATAATAAACATTTTTAATTTGTCCCTTCTGGATATGACCATGATGCTCTGTGTGCTTATGATTTTCATGTTTGAATGTAGCACAACACAGCAATCGGTAATTAAAGTACAAGATATGGAGGAAGGGCTGAGTAACTGAGAGTGTAACATGAAAGTCTGGCACGAATCTTTGAGAGCATAGCTTTTCAGTATGATTTTATTCACCCAGCCCCACTTAAAAGCACAGAATGTCGAATTTTGGTCCTGATTTTCCAGAGCGAATGATGTACTGTGGTCTAGGTGAAACATGGGCTTTGGAAATGTATTGCTGCTCTGAGTCAGCTGTAGAGGGGACCAGAATAACGATGCTGATGTTGTTTCTTAGGGTGTTTATCTGCAAGATTGTGAATGACTATAATTGAGCAGAAACTATTTCTCCTCGTGCTGGATAGTCTTCTGTTAACTAAGGAAGTCGGAAGAGGTCAAACCCAGTTCCTGGTACGGGCAGAGCTTCTGTTGAAGTAGCTAAGACTAGAGAAGTAACACTTCCTGTATTCTTTTTCTTATTCTTCTGCATCTGGAGAAAGAAGGGTGTGTTTAGGTAATTTTCCATGGTACACGTGAGAAGGAGGAAGGGTTGTTGGATCAGCAGCTGCCATCAAAACACCTGTCTTCCATCTACACTTGCAGTTGCTGACTCGGATCTTTCTTAGTCATCTCGCCACACACCTTGTTGACAGCCTGGTAACTGAGTGAATTCCATGCTGGCTGCAAAACCAGCGTGATGTAAGATGATGGTGAAGAACATCAGGTTTTCAGTTTTGCCTTTATTGAGTTAAATTAAGGCACTGATGCGATTGGGCACACACCCCACACTGCCCCCTCCCCCAAGAATTACATGCAGACTGTGCTGCCCTGATAATTCTCTCCCTTCTTTGATGGTGACCTGAAAGTCTACGTGATAGAAACTTGATCTGTTTGAGGAGTTTCTTGCCACTAGAGAAGTGCAGCAGAGCTGTGGGTTGCTGCCTACTCTGGCATTTTGGCAACGCTGACCTCAGCCTTCTTGGAGAGATAGGCCTGAGTACAGCTGCTGCAGGACTGGGGGCTGCCTGTTTGGGTCTGTCTACCAAGACTAAATTCTACTTCCCTCAAGTCGTCATCCATACACACAGATGACTAGAATTAGTGCATGTTTAGCAGAGGATTTCCTTAATTGCCTTGTGACATCATCCTTAATCTTGCTGTAAGATGTCATGTTGAGGCCTGTCCCAGGCAGTTCTTTGAACCTACTTTCATTAGCTATGGTGATAGGAGGAAGCAAACTGACACAAAGAACTGGATAGACTAGGTGAAAATATTAATTTACTTGATGTTGATAAACCTAAGAGAGGGAAATTTTCTGTTGAAGTGTAGGGTGTATTGGGTCAGTGTAGTTTTATGAGGATTACGTCTATTTGACTGAAATACCAAAATTTAACTTATCTGGAGTTTTATGGGAGGGTGGGGTTGTTTGTCTGTCTGTCTTTATTTTAGTGATATTCTTTCTGTATGAATAGCAGTTGATACAGTATTTTCATATTTTCAAGACACATAATCATCTGACGATGGTTGTGGATCCTAGTGGATTTTCAAACAATATTGCCAGCTTTGCAGCCTGTTTTCTGTGGAATCCAACTTGATTCTCTCTAGTCACCGTATCTGACACCTTGAACTGTTCTATCTGGGAATCTTATGTGGGTTTCTAGATAAAAATTCACAAAATGCTGGATGCTGAAATATCTCTGATCTCAAAACCTGATGAGGTGGATCAGCGTGGAAGAGTCCAGGAACCCTCTGCAGGCTTTTGAAGTCCAACTTTTGCATGTGACAAAGCAGCCCGTGAAACTCAATATAAAAGCTGAAGGTTAACATTAAAACACTGTGAGGCTCTCCTAAGCTTTGACAGACCACTGTTGTTCACTGAGAAGTTACTGCCTTCCTGCCAGTAGACATTTAGATGGTGCCTCTCTCACACAGATTGGGTTGTTCCATCATAAGTGATTGCTAGGATACTGAAAAAAGGGTAGCAGAATCCCATTGTGGAATTGATCATTGAATATGATGAGTGACAGTATAGAAGATGAAAAATGACAAGTATTAAAATAAGTCTTTGTTTTAAAAATAGTTTCTTAATGCAAATAGACAACACTCAGCTTCATCCATATTTGGAATTAAGCAATCCCATTGGTTAAGGTTACACTGTGGTTTTAAAAAAGATTTTGCATTTTTTCTGAAGGAGATTGTTATCAGTTGCAGTCAACGTGTTTTACCCTTCTCTTGAATGTCTGCCTTCAGGGGTGACAGTACAGCTGTCTTTATAATAAAGAGTAATATGGCTTGGTCGTAGCACATCGGCAGTTGGTGCTCAGGCCCCCCTGTCTGCTTAACACAGTCTGCACAATCTACTTCAGACTAAACTTAGTCTGGCCTTTTGCCCCAAATGTTCCTACCACTGTAATGAGTCAAAGCAGTCTGAAGGACCACTGATTGATCTTGACCTATTCTGTTGCCATTTAGCAGGTAGGATGTAGTTGCTGAGCACATGAAGCAGTGCTTCTGGAAACTAACTCTCAGGTTTCAGTTTCCTCTGAAAGGAATGTAGTTCACTTGGCCAGGGCTGTGCTGTAACCTGTATCAACCCAAAGGAGAAGGGAGTGATTCACTGCAAAACCCCATGGCACTTTTATGAACCAAAATGTTTCAGAGGCAGCCGTGATGCTGTAGAATAGTCCCTCTGTAACCCATGAATAAATAAATGTTTAATAAACACAAACCCTTGAGTTTATTAAAGTTAATGAAAAAAACCAGAACTCTGTCCCTGTCTAGCCCCTCTGAATGAGAAGATAAAGATCAAGTTAGGAATGCAGTAGAAATCTGAAAGTTAGAATGTTTGCAAGTGGGACTCTTCTAGAAGCTTGATCTTTTCATTCTACCAGAGGTTTTGATAAAAAAAAAATTTGCTTTAGGGTGGATATTAGCCTCTCATTTTACACGTCGTTTGTGCTTGCTAATGGCTATAATTCTGGGAGTAGGGATTGTAGGGTTACAAGGGCAAAAGTATTGCAGTGCCAAACAGTGGCCAGAAGTATNCTCAGTTAAGAATATAATAGAAGTCATAGGAATTTTATACACTTTAATGTGGATGAAACTGGGCCTTAGCTTTTCAGCAGGGTTGTTGTGTAGGTGCTGGGTGAGAGTTACCATATCTGTGGAATGTGGCAGTTATCTCAGCATTTTGTTTCAAGTAAGTTTTAAGAGTGTTTAGTTAATCAAGGTGTCTTTTGTATTTTAGGAAGCTGAATACGGTGGACACGATCAGATTGATTTGTATGATGATGTAATTTCTCCATCTGCAAACAATGGAGATGCCCCAGAAGATCGTGATTACATGGATTCTCTCCCACCATCTGTTGGGGATGATGTAGGTAAAGGAGCTGCACCAAACGTTGTCTATACATATACTGGAAAGAGAATTGCCTTGTACATCGGAAATCTTACTTGGGTAAGTATCTTAGTACTATTTTGGTGTAGCAAGGAATTTTAAAATTATTAATTCTTTGTAAATATTTTTTGGCTTAAAATTGTTTTGCCTGAAATATAAAGAGTACAACAAAGCAGGTGGGGTTTGGTGGGTTTGTGGGCTTTTTTTACTTGAAATTTAGTGAATCTGTCTGGAGCTGTCTTGTCTGAAAAATTGATGAAATCTTCAGTAAATATAAAATTGAAGGTTTCCTCTCATGTTTTAAGTGTTATGAAGGGATATTTGTGCTACTGTCTTTTTAAGGTTTTCAGAGAACTGAATGAAAGAGGAGAACAAGTTTAAATTGTCCAGGTCTTCATGCCTGCAGATAATTTAAGGCTGCTGAATGAACTCATTTTTTGTGAGCTGTTGCTGAAGTTGTTAGGTTAAAAAGGAGCTGGAAGGTTCTCTGGGATTTTCTTGAAATTACTTTTCACATTTTTCCAGGTCCTTTTTCCACTTCCCTTTTTTGCAGGGCAGTGACTCTTACAACAAAACTATTTTCAGGTATTTGTCTTGGTGTATTTCTGCGGGTTTAGGAGCAACAGGTTTGGGATAACTCATTAAATTACAGATGCCCTTAATTACTTTTGTTAGCACTAAAAATTTTTAAAATCAATTGCAGTTAAGCAAACAAAGTGCAAGGTCTGGTCAGTAGCTGAGTTAACTGCAGTTTTTATCGTTTTTTCTGAAATTCAGGTCTTCCAGGTCCACACATGCAAAACTCTTGTTCAAGGGCTTTTTCCTTCTGATTAATTTCTTACTAGTGCTAAACTTGCAAAAGAATCTTTATTGGTGCTCAGGTGTTTTTTCATTAGTTATTACAGCATTGTAATTTCAGGAGCTAATAGGTAAGTAAAGGCACTGGTGACTTAACAGTTGTACCATTCTAAAGTGTATTAATGGAATCAGTAAAATGCAATGAATTAGCTTAACTCATTTAAGTCAAATAGCAGTTTATAAAGCAGGTAGGCCAACGTTCAGTAGTTTGTACCTGTTACTCATTATTTGGTTTCACAAATGGAGTTATACACAAAAGGTGCATTTATCTACTTCAGCATTAGCTAAAGTGTTTAGCTCTCAGCAAGGTAATTTGTTGAATTTTTAAGACAAACCTTGATTTGAGGGAGATCAGATAAGTAGTTCAGAATCTTGACAGCCTGCTTTGGGCTTCCCATATGAAATTTAAAGAAGTGATGAAGTTACAGAAGCGGGAAGAAAACCATAAGTATTAATGTGTTTTTGTATCTTTGGATATGAGTGAAATTGTTAAACATGAAATAGTAATTAATAGGAAGTTACAGCAAGTAGGTTATGTTTAGAAACAAATGCTTCCACTTAACCAAGTTTCTGTACCAGTTTTGTTTCTTTTTGTTTGTAAATCATGTACAAATAATCTGTTGTTCACTAAACTTTCACTAGTCAAAGTTCTCCTAAAGAGCACCTGGTTAATACGATGTTTAAAATTTACTTTTGCGTGGAAATCATAGAATCAGTGGGAGTAAAAATGGATGGCCTGTGAAAAAAGTAACAGTCAATGAAATAGTCCAGTTTAAGCCTGTACTCTCATAACACAAAAGTTACTCAAATACAAATTTTTTGGGCATACTTTAGCTGGTATATTGTGTGGAGGGGCTGATGCAGTGTAGCATATGAGGAAGTGTGTATATTTTTAAAATGAATTTTCTGAGAATTGTAAAACATAAGTGACTGCTCACCAAAAGTCAGAAAATACTGGCAGCCTGAATTAAGAATTCCTCTTGACCGATTTCATGCACACAAAAAAAACCCTGTGGAAAACAGTTGCCCTTTTCCTGGTCTTACAGATAAGCTTTTCATAGTTGAATATTAAAAATCTTTTTCAGTGGACAACAGATGAAGACTTAACTGAAGCAGTTCATTCACTGGGGGTAAATGATATTTTGGAGATAAAATTTTTTGAAAATCGTGCTAATGGCCAGTCTAAAGGGTAAGAACTTGTAATTTGGTTTTTTGTTGTTGTTTTGGGTTTGGTTTTGGTTTTGTTTTTTTCTGTAAAAGGACTGAAGTTTGGGAGAATGGAAATGGGGGAAAGGGTTCTCAATTTTCCTAACTCTCAGTATGCGAATGGATAATCTTTGTTAGTTGATATCCGACAATGATTTGGTGTATCATTTCATACTAATGGCTTAAGTTTCAGGCATAAATTTTCATGATGGTATTGTGTGTCTTATTATGTGAGTTAAATCTTTTTGACCATCCTCATTAAGAGTATTCCTAGATTTCATTCAGTTTGGTGGTAATACTGGTTGTTCTTCATAGTGTAAATACTGTTCCCCCAACCTCCATTATTAAATCTTTCTTTACATCTTTATTTTCTGTTAACTGTAGAAAGTGAGCACTTGAGACCATTTTTCACTGGCAACGTAATCTTCCTTGCATGAATATGCCTTTCTCTCTATTTAGTAGTAATAGGAACACAGTGAATGCTGCTATATAATTAATAATAACTTGGTCATATTAGTTCATATATAGTGTGTTGATACTCTATCAAAAAGCTGCTTTTGTTGTGATATATCTTCCATGCATCTCGTAGTTACGCTTTTAGTGGTTCTTGTATGTCCTAGAATGAGTTAATCTGTTCTGAAAACTGGACTAAGACCTGTGAGACAGTTTCTGTAGTCTTTTGCTTACTGAGTGTAAGCTTTTTCATGAGGCACCAGGATATCCAGGAAAGGGAAAAACTGTGGTGTAACTTCTGGTTGTTTTTTTTCCCTTCCTTTCAGGTTTGCCCTTGTGGGTGTGGGATCGGAAGCGTCCTCCAAAAAGTTGATGGATTTGTTGCCTAAAAGAGAATTGCATGGGCAGAATCCTGTAGTAACTCCATGTAATAAACAATTTCTGAGTCAGTTTGAAATGCAGTCAAGGAAAAGTAAGTATTTATTATTTGTTGTCTTAGTAAAACAGAAATTTGTTTCAAAAGTAGCATGGCGGTTTTTCTCTTGGCATCTGATAATTTCTATGGACTTCTAAAATAGCCACTAAAAACTTATAGTCTTGGTGAGTGAAGCTGGATCTTTAAACAAAGATGATCCTCTTAAATAAAAAAAATCATTTAGGACACTGAGGAGCTGCTGTTTTGGCAAGAGATAGCACTTGCTTAAAGCAGGTTGCACCTTGGTGACGCTCTTGTGTCAGAGTTGGAGAAGCTTTCTCACTTTCATGCGGATGTAATTTTTAGAAAAACATTAGCATTTAGAAACTTAACATTCACAGACAAACTGGACTGAATTCTGATGCCTGAATAGGCTGTGCTTATGACAGAATGGGGAAGATAGATTCTGTGTTGTACTTTCCTCCAGCACATCATCTTGTGGTTCAGTCCTAATAGTGGCCTTGGGCTGCCTTAAAGGAAGGACTGACAGTCTCCACAGATGGTATTCCATTTCTACAGGGCATACTGGAACACTGTACTGGAATACTGTATTTTTCCTCCTGAAATGCTTTGGGTTGGGTACCAAGGGACAAGTTGATGCTCCTGAGGTCATGCTTTAGCACTGCATAAAACTTTAGATCGAGTGTTGAAAAGCTTGAACCTATTTTGATTTATGTAATTGCACTTTTGTTTTTCCATTGCAGCCACACAATCCGGCCAGATGTCTGGGGAAGGTAAAGCTGGTCCCCCAGGAGGAAGCTCAAGAGCAGCATTTCCACCTAGTAATAGAGGGCGAGGCCGTTTCCCAGGTGCCATTCCAGGTGGAGACAGATTCCCTGGACCGGCAGGGCCAGGAGGGCCACCACCACCTTTCCCAGGTAAAATAAGTCAGAGGTGGAGTTTCAGTTTCATTTGTGCTTTCTTGTATTAATGCAGCATGCTTCTTTGGGAAATTATAAAGACCAAGGCAGTTCAGTCATATGCTATAATCAGTGTTTGCAGCTTGATTGTGGGATTTGACAATATTTCTTTGTTGATATTCAGACAGGGAGTTGTACTTCCTAAATTTGATAGCAGTATAATAACATTTTTTAGAGACATATGTTATAATGTGTCAATGTCCATATTTTTGAAGTATGAAAAAAATTAAGATCATGTTAGCAAGTAGATTTGTCTTTAGTGCATTGTAGTTCAGATTCTCTGATTTAGTTCATGGGGGTGAGAATGCCTTTGTTGCAGAGCGTAGAACAGCTTTTTACCTTACTGCCTTACAAGTTTGCACATCATGAGAAATTCAGCTTTGATTCATGCCCACTGACAGGTCTGTTAGTTGGTACTTAGAATACCACAAATTTGTACAGGAGGGGTTCCTGCTTAGTCAGGTATCTCTCAGGGGAGAAAACTGTTTAGCAGTCAGGCTTGCATTGCAGGGCAGTTCTTATTTCAGCTTTAGTATTTTTAATAAATGTCATTCAGTTGTAAATCTACAGCAGTCAAAGGGACGTAGTCAAATTGAAAAACCACTAATGAGGACCTGAAAGTAGTTTGGATACTGCATTTACCTTAACTTCTCCACTATAGTTTTCCCCATGTTTTTAATTTATGTTGTAACTTATGCCCAATGTGAAGGACTAGTTGCAGGTGTAAGTAGGATGCAATGTTTTCTAGTTTTTGTAAGCTTTGGGGGGTTTTGGTTACTACAGCATGTGATGAAGTGATTGGGGCGGGGGGGTGAGTTGTCAGTTTTCAAATTAATGTTGTTCTCTTTAGATATTGATAGTCCAGCAACTGTTAAAAAATTTCTAAGCTACTGGACCCAAAGTGGGACCATGCATGTCTTGTGTAAGTTGCAAATTTTTCAGTGAGGGTTGTTTGTTGTTTTTTTTGTTGTTTTTACAAAATTTTAAAAGGCAAGAATTTAAATTATTTTGCTATGTCTTCTATTTCTTTATATGTAACTTTTTCTTTTTGTTTTTTTTCCCCCCCTCTTTCTAGCTGGACAAACTCCCCCACGTCCACCTTTAGGTCCTCCTGGCCCACCAGGCCCACCAGGTCCTCCACCTCCTGGTCAGGTCCTCCCACCTCCATTAGCTGGACCTCCTAATCGTGGTGACCGTCCTCCACCACCAGTTCTGTTTCCAGGACAGCCTTTTGGTCAGCCTCCACTTGGGCCACTTCCTCCAGGCCCTCCACCACCAGTTCCAGGCTATGGGCCACCACCAGGTCCACCACCACCTCAGCAGGGTCCACCTCCACCTCCGGGTCCATTTCCCCCTCGTCCGCCTGGCCCTCTTGGGCCACCCCTAACTCTTGCTCCTCCTCCACATCTCCCTGGACCACCGCCAGGTGCTCCACCACCTGCACCACATGTGAATCCAGCTTTCTTTCCCCCACCTGCCAATAGTGGCATACCTACTTCAGACAGCCGTGGCCCACCTCCAACAGATCCATATGGTCGACCTCCGCCATATGACAGAGGTGACTATGGGCCACCTGGAAGGTGAGTGCTTTTGGTGCAGTGTGCTTGTTAGCAGATTGAACTCCTCTTGTAGGAAGCATTTGACTTTCCCTTTTAATGCAAATGTTAGAAATAATGAAAAATAGGACTGGAAGGGATCCCAAGAGCCTTCTAATTTGCCCCTTTTTACTTCTTTCCGTGAAATATCTCTCAGAAACATGTTGGTAGCAGTAGGGAAATCCTGAAATGCAGCACCAGTAATCTCACTTTCCCTTTTCAGCTCTGAACTGCTCGTCTTCAGTTTGTATTTGGCAGTGTCATCATTCCATGTGTTCTACATGTAAACTTACACATCACTTCTTATGCAGCAGCTTCTGGTTGTGCTTCTGTCTTGACTTGAAATTCTGATGTGTACCTTTACCATTGTGCTTTGCAAGCTGTCTTTTTAGAATGCTCTGGAGTTCTCCTTTTGGAGTTACATGCGTTATGTTGAGTACAGTGCTACTCCAAGCTCGTACCATTATCGTCTTTCAGCAGCTTTGCTTGTCCCCTTTTCCTTCAGGATTCAATTCAAAGTGTGTCTTTGTCTCAAAAGCCACGCGGGAATTAACTGCAAAACTTTTATCTTCCTTTCCTGTCAAGATGCTTCTGCTCATTTGGTGCAATCTTGCTGTGTTTGTAGCTGTAGCTTTTCCTAGGGTTAATCCTGTCTGGGACGGAGCTCTTGAGTCTCTCTCTGACTTGAATTGTCAAGTTTTTAACATCTTGTTTGAACCATATTTTTCATCTGTAATTTCAAGCATCTCTGTCTTGCTGCTGTTTCTTGATTTGTTACCATATTTGTATTTGTCACAGAAGATTTGGGGATAAATTGTAAGACGCTTTTTACGTAGTTATATTTGGATTTTTCAGTTGTGATTTTACTGCTGGCATGAGACACACTTCTCTTGCTTAAAATGTTTTCTGCAAAGACACTTTGCTTTGATCCTTTTATCACAAAGTTTAAAAAATTCCACGCATTTATACATACTGTGTCCATACAGAAACATGGAAATTCAAGTATTTGGCTTAATTGCCTGAAATACAAGAAAGCTCTAAGGTGTTGGTTGTTTTTTGATGGACAGAATTGACGTTGTCTGCAGTTTGTAGAATGTCTGGGGAGGGAAGGAGTGGGAATAGGACAGTATTAACTTACTGTCCAGTATTTTCGTTAATAATGTTAAAACTATCATCCGTAACTATTTAAATTGTCATTAATTATATACCATAGGCGTTTCACTGGAAATAACATGTCCATAAGAGAAAAATTACATATTCCATTCTATGGGAGGCACACGAAAAATAATACTCAAAACTCAGGGAGGTATGAATTTTTAGACATTTCCTCTTATGCTAAACTGGCTATAGGATCTTGTTCCACTTCTTGCAATTAAGAGGATAGCATTGCTTATTATTCTGCATTTTCTTTCTACCAGAAGAACTAACGCTGTTCTAGAAATACCAAGCAGTGGGCCAGTTTAACAGTCTCAACGTTTCTCTAACACGTTTCTCCAAATTTTCTATATGATACAGAGACTGGCTAATAGGACACTGCAAAACTTTTGGGAAAAAATTTTGTGTAGGTTAACTTCTGTTATTTTGGAAACCCTATATAGGTAGCTAATAATTGAAGTGAAAAAGTGTAAAGAGTATGAGGAGTCTGCTTTATTGCTTCCTCCTTACTGTGACCAGTTTGGAGATCAAATTGGAGCACCTTGAACCTGACTGGAAATATAAAAAAAAACCAAAACAAAAAACCCACAACCAAACAAAATTAGCTGTAAAATGTTGAAGTATCATTCAGAAAATTGAGTGTTTTAAAGATGATAGACTATGTTTGCTTTTCATAAGTTATAGCATTCTGGTCTTAGTTAAGATCTGGGAAACAGGATCATATAGTTCTAATTCCATTACTGTTATAAAAATGATCTCTGATTTTACTCAAAGTCGCATTGCCTATGTACATGTATTTCCACATCCATTCAATTGGGATAATATCTACCTCAAGGATTTTATGAAAATTATGAATATTTGTAAAGCACGACCTTAAGTGCTGCTGAATCTTGGGAAAATAGATGGGATGAACAAGAATAAATATTTATACTGCGATGTTTTAATTGGTTTTTATACCTATTTTCTTTTTTTTTTTTTCTTTTTTTAAGCTTTCAGGATATTATACTGTAACATGGTCCTTAAAAAAAAACAAAACAAAAAACCAAAAACCAAAACCAGTTCCTGCTTTCTTTTCTGTTTGTCACTTGGCTTAAAGTTGCAAATTTGGATTGTTAAAATTGCAATGATATCTTCATACATTTTTTCTTTAACCTGTTAAATACTAGTTTTATTGCTTGCAGAGAAATGGATGCTGCAAGGACCCCTCTAAGTGAAGCAGAATTTGAAGAAATTATGAATAGAAATAGGGCGATCTCAAGCAGTGCCATTTCAAGAGCTGTATCAGATGCCAGTGCTGGTTAGTAAAATTAAATTAATGTGTTTGCTATTCTACCTGAGGGAAAGGAGTTTATCATTTTTCTGTGAGGAAATTTGGAGCCCTGAAGCCACTTTTTCCAGAAGGCTGAATTTAGGTACAACCTATGACTGATTTTGTGCTGTGCTCCGATTAGTTTCTGTGAATGCATTCTGAGTACTGATCTAGACAGTATTAATATTTGGCTCTAGAGTAAATGATCTGGATGGGTGTTGAAGAGAAGATGCTCAGAACGGTAATACTATGACATATGCAGATATCTTTAATTTGTGTAATATTCTGATCGTAATCTTGCATCATTTTCAGGCGACTATGGAAGTGCTATAGAGACCTTGGTAACTGCAATTTCCTTAATTAAACAGTCCAAAGTATCTGCAGATGATCGCTGTAAAGTACTTATTAGCTCTCTTCAGGACTGCCTTCATGGAATTGAGTCCAAGTCTTACGGTTCTGGATCCAGGTAAAACTTTCCTCTTCCATCTGCCCTTACTTACAAACGGGAAGGTGTAGTGCAGGACTGGTTCACAGAGAAGAAACTAAGTCATGTAAGAAACTTAACGATTTGCTGAGTTGCACACGAAGTGTTTGGAATAACCAAATAGGGGTTTCCTGAACACAGCTGCCTTTCAATTGACCCTTTTTTCAAAATTGGTCTGACTAGCCAAAATTTAACTCTTAGTTTTATTTAGTGTCTGTTCCTGCATGGTATTTTTGAAAAGTGCAGACTTCACCATGGAATTATCCATTATCAATTAAGATGCCCAGTGCATGATTTTAATTAGAATTTGCTCGTGAAAATCAAGGTTGAGGATACTTGATGCCAGTTTTCATTTTGCTTAAAATTTAATTTTGTCCACACTTGTCATAGTAGAAATACGTGTGAGTCGGGTTGGGGGGTGGGTGGGGAGAAGTTGGGTAGAATGATTTTTTGCCTTTTGTCCTTTGTCACACAGTCTGAAAATTGAGAGTAGGTAGATTGGAAATTCATGGATTCTTCTAAGTAGTACAAGAGGTTGATATTTCTTTCAACACTTAAATAAGGCCCCTTTCAGAGTTAGGACACTGAGTTCTTTTGGATACAGTGGTAGTATAGTTGGCCTGAGTATTAAAAACACAAAGACAGCTGGTTTTGGTACATACTGCCAGTGCACAGATTGGCAGCCCTGTTGTATCGATCATTTCAGGTGTGGAGTGTTCCCTCAGCTGATTTTGGCCATCTTGTCCTCCATTCTAGGTAGAACGTAGTATCATTTCCTTGGTAGATTAGAAGGTGGATGCACCTTACTATCTGTAACTGAGTTGGTATAAAAGGGGATGGTTATCTTTCATGTTACATACAAACACATCTGCATCGCAGTGAACAGATACCTCTCGTATCCTTTTTTGATGAAATTCATACTCATAAAACAGAGCACAACATTGCAGGTGGCTTGTACTTTGAGGAAAAAAGTTAATGAGGTAATTTCTTTTAGAAGACGTGAGCGATCCAGAGAGAGGGACCATAGTAGGTCACGAGAAAAAAGTAGGCGCCACAAATCACGCAGTAGAGATCGTCATGATGACTATTACCGGGAAAGAAGCCGTGAGAGGGAGAGGCATCGTGATCGTGACAGAGATCGTGACAGAGAACGAGACAGAGAGCGGGAGTACCGTCATCGTTAAAGAAGGTGAGCATTTGTTTCATGTTCTTGAACTCTACTGTTACTGACTTACTAAAAGTAACTACTGGAGGTTTATTTACACCATTAATAGCTGCATTTAAATGCTTCTGCAGTATGTACTCAATCACTTTCTTCTTGCAGCATCTGCCGTGAGCATAGGTAAGTAACAACAGGTAACTGGTCTTGGGAGAGGGAGGGAGTGTTGATGTGATTATCTTCTGCAGTTTGCATGCTGCCTGTTTAATTTTAGGTTAACAGTACCTAAAATGTTAATGTTTGCAGTTTTAATGAAATGCAATTAAACCAATTAGTAAAAAAAAAAGTTAGACTGATGAGTCTGCTGTTTTTGCAGTTGTAGAAAATTATATTAACTTCATTGGTTGTATTTCTTATTTGTATTTTAAAATGCTAATTTTGTATTTTAAAATCTACTTGTGTAAGGCCTGCAGTGTTTAACCCTTCATACGTCCTGGGTAGCTTATGTCAATTTAGGCAAGACATGTACATAGAGTTGCTGTTCTTGCACAAGTACAATGGTGTTTGGGGTTTTTTTGTTTGTGTTGGTTTGGTTGTTGTTTCTTTCCCCGCCCCCTGCCCCCGGTGAGTTTTACTCAAATTCAGGAAATAACAGCCAGAGATTGCTTTTTATTTTATGAAATGTGACTTTTCAGTATCTTCCGCCTTGTAGCTAAATTCAGGTGTTACTTTCAATAAGATTTATGATTAGTTGCTCCCCACCACCCTGATTTTTCATTCCCTCCCCTGTCTGATGGGAAGGTCATTTTCTGAAGACTAGTAAACAAATGTATGATGCAAGGATTGTTTCTTTTGTGATTGTTCACAAACTAATGTGTTCTTTTATTTCATGTATCTGCGGTCTCAAGTGCATCAAATGTCTAGATAGCTACAGAGTAGCATGCTAAATATTACTTTTTTTCAGTGTACTGCTGAGAGCTTTAAAATACATGGAAATGTTCAGCACATTATATAATGTACCATTTTGAGGATTGGGAATTCAGACTACCCATGATTCCTTATTATATTTGACAACTGGAAAAAACCCTACCTATTAGTATTTCTGCAGTAGTCTTCCCATTTTTAGGACAATTTCTCACTATGCCTACACTAAAATTGAAGCTTGCAGACTTGCCTGTCCGCCCAACTTCCATTTCTTCATTTTACCCTCAGATTTAGTTTCCAGGTTTGCATGTGGTATTTATTCATGGAAGTTCATTTACAGAAGTTAAACAGGGCAAAACGTTTTGGAAATCATGTCAAACATAAATTCATTAAAACATTAGTTAAATGCCAGTGTTTCAGGCTTTCATGTCTCTGACTCCTTTGAGAGAGGAGCAATTCTGACACTAAATGCTCTAGTCTATTAAGTGGGGATGTTGTCTTGGGTTCATACACTAACAGGGGCACTTAAAGGAGTAATCAGCCTAGAGGAGGGGAGTCAAAGGCTTATACAGGAAGGTGAAATGTGGCAGCTGAAATTAAGTTGGCAATATATATCTCTTAAAGCCACTTTTTGGTCATAAAGAATGGATTGGTAGAAATATTTCTGGAATTGGGGGGGGGGGAATGATAACTGTGGTTCTTAATTGTAAAATATCAGGGGAAGAAAACAGATTTAACAAAAGTAAATGTAGCGTCTTTTGTTGAACTGGATTTTTACCTTTTACAATAAATGAGTATTGTGATATTTACATAGAGTTGGTATTAGGAGGTAACCATTGAGCTGAGTGATGAGTGCATTTACAGAGTATTTTCTTCTGGTGGAGATGAGCAAGCCATAATTAAAATTGTTAATAACCTGGAATTGAAGATCTAATTTTTTTTTTTACCCTTGGCATACTTTATTAACATGTTATACATGTAGATGGGGAATTTCTGTGCCAAGTACAGATTCCCTACCATGTCACCCCAAGAAAACATACCGAAAAGCATTAGGTTGCATTTTATAATTTCCAAAGCACGATTTTAAAATGAGGCTGTGATTGCAGTCGCAGTTCAGGTGGGATTTATATATGCAACTTCCTTCAGCTTTGTGTGCTGGGACTTGTGTTTTCTTTCAGAGGAGTTGCATAGGTAAGATTCACTTGTGGAAAGAGGAAAGTAGGTCTTAAAAACTTGATTTAAAGGAAAAACTTAGTATACTGTGTGTAAATGAAAGCATTTGGTGTTTTTTTAAAGCTAAGTTGTAAACATTTTGTCTTGTTGCTGTCTTAATGAAGAAAGGCTTTATTGTAGTTCTGGTTTTACATAGACACACGCACACACACAAAAGAATATCTCCTGGTTTGTATGTTTCATTTTCACTAAGATGTATGTTGCCATACATTTTTGTTTTGTTCTTTACATTGATTAATAATCATAAGCAGATTTAACAGTCTCAGTCATTTAATAAATATGAGCAGTGCTGCAAAGAGCTACTCCCCATATTACTGTGTTTTGCCAGATAACATGAAGTTGCTTCTGTGCCTACACCCTATGAATGGCACCTACACTTCTCCTTTACTGTGTACCTATAGTCATAACTGTGATACTGTACTGGCATCTTTTTAAAAAGTGTTGCACATCTAGTTTAGAAGGATTTTAAAGGTCCATTGTGAACATTTTTGTATACAGTGAAATTCAGTTTGTACTGTATTACATTCATAGAGATGGATTAAATTGGAATAACTTACTAAATGTGTTTATAACAATAAAACTCTATTAAAAAGCTTAGATGTACCATTGCAGGTATTTACACTTCTGTTTGTACAGTTCCTGATTTAAAATTAAATTCTTGCAAGATTTTGTGCCTTCACTTGAGTAGGGCATTATGTACGTTGATAATCCATTCTACAGAATTACTATAAATTGAATGTTTCCTTGAAACATCTTGCCTTTTCTTGTAGAAAGCGTATAGATATAAAAGAGAACAATGAATGTAAGACAAATGTCTAACCTGTATTAGACAAGAAAACTAAGAATCCAATAGAATGATATTTAGAAGGATTAACAGCAAAATTAACATGTACAAACAGAATAGTAATGTAACTTCATCAACGTGAGTCCTGACTTTTTTTTAGACAGATTTTTTTTTTTTCAGTTTAAACTGATACTCAATGATGTATTTCTAGCTGATACATTGTCCCACTCTTAATCTGTCTGAATTTCTATAACTGCTGAATGTTAAGTTTTTTCATTTTATGTTTTTGTTACTGGGTTGGTTGATTGATTATTTCCTATTTAAACTGGATTTGGACTGAATTGCAAAGACAAAACCAGACTAACTTTGTAACAGTTGATGTATGTAGACTTTGTACTCCATATTTCATGGGTTTTCTGTGACTCTTTTGCTCTCAAACCACTGTAAGCAAAACATTTTAAACTCATGTACTTTTGAGGCTCATATGCTGCTTCAGACATGGCTCTCAGCTCTCTGAAGTAGTTTCGGCTTTGGAGTGCTCTGAAAACTAACATGGTTGGAATTTTTTGGTGTCAGTAGGAGGGGAAATGGTACTGATAGTTTAAATAATATACAAGTGAAAATACACTGAGTAAGTAGGAACTGTCCTGTAACTGTGTTAGCAACCACTTAAATAGCAAGTGAAGTATGCAATTAGCCTTTTAAGAAACCTTGTACATTAATAGGAAAATGCCTATTTTTGTAAGTTATTTTAATAATAAGTTTATATTTAATAACAGAATATTAAGGGAATCATAGTAGCATTGTTCAAGACCTGGGTATATGTACTTGTCTCAGATTATTTCAGATCTTACTAGTTCTAAGGTATTATGAAGATTATTTACATAACATCTCTTTTTTAAAATGTATGTTTTGGAGGAAGAACATATATGGGGCTGGCACTATGCTCTTGCATTTACCATTCATCAGAGAAATCATGCTTTGTGCATCTGATTCAGTATTTGAAATCCACCACAGAGTGAAAGGGGCAAGCAGTACCACTGGTTTACGTGCTGCTTCTTAAAGTCTATTTGATGACTGCTCTGCTGCTTTATGGAAACATGGAGTCTGTTTCTTAACGTTCAGCGATTCCTCCCGTTTTCTTGAGGGTGATAAGATGAATCGAAAAAATGAAGTAAGCTATTGTTTGTTTTCAAATGCATACCTTATTTTTTCCAATGAACGTGTTGCTGTAATTTTGTTACCTTCTGAGGTGTCTATAGACACACTTATATTTTCATGTTCCCCACATCCTCTGCTTTTGTTTGTCAAACCAGTAGTTTTGATAAATTTGAGCTGTGTGGACATTCCCCGATAAACTTTAAGGCTTTATAGCCTTTGAATCATAAAGTTACTTGCAAGTGAAAATACTGGCTTGATGCAGTGTTCTCCAAAGAATGAACAAATTCCATTTTTTCCTTTTGCTCATTGTGGTTTGAGAACTAAGATTTTTTACAAAAAAAAAATATATATATATAAAAATATATATATGAGAGAGAGATCTTCATTTTTTATGTTTTCCCGTGGCAGCCTGATTTACCTTTTTGTGTCTTCCTCATATATTAATGTGAAAGAGACTTGCCAATAATTCACATCTTTTTAATTTGTAAACTGAAGACTGAGTTTTCTGAACACACCTCTCTGTTCATCAGTTATTTTTGGTGAATAGACAGGCTGGGACAGTAGGAGAAAGACATATGATGAATGAAACTAATTTGGGAGTGTTGCTTTGCTTCCTGTGTAAAACTATTTATAAAACCAGTGAATTGTTCTGGTGTTGATCTTAAATGATACACTAAGATTGAAAAAAGATACCAGGTAAGTACATTAACAGTGGGGGGGGAAGGGGGAATGCAACAAATGGAAGAAGGTGCTCTATAGTGGTGGTAAAATAGTCTGTTTGTACACGTATGATGAACAGAGTCACATATGTACCTCAGCTTACATGCAGAAAGAGAAATACAGAGTCGAGCTTGAAATTCCTTCTTTCTCACTGTGTTATAGCTAAAGCATCACAGAATTGGGAGATTCGTGATGTTCTGGAATGTAGGTTAAGTTAATACTAATTTTGGCTTTCAAGCTGATATTTTATGTGAGATTTTGCTTTGTGTATTTTTTCTTTATGTATAGAATAAAATAAAGGAGAATTACATGAAGTGATTCTTAGGTGCTGCGAGGATATAATGACAAATGTATATCATGCATTATACTGAAATGTGAATAAATTGGGAGACTGAAATTCATTCTCTGAAAATATACTACGTTACTATAACTAAAGTTGATGGGTGTATGCACATACAGCTTTAAACTACTGTAGAACTTTCACACTTCTAAAAGCTGTTTTTATATGCTTATATAGATAATCTGAACTTAAGGAAAAAATTAATTGCTACTGCAAGATGCTTTATTATATATTTATTATATAAGAAATCTATTGGTTTTGTTGTAAGAGTCTGTCTTTGTGAAAACTGATGCTCAAGTTGCATCTTGCATAAATACAACAAAGTTTGATCAATTAAATTCTGGGATTTCATTTGTGAAATGTTCTGGCATAAAGTCCTAACTTTAAAACCACAAAATAACTATTTAACAACTAAGTCTGAAAATTGGGTTTTATTATTAGAAATGCTGAGAAACTGATTGCTTTATGGTGTTAAATTGTACAAACCCTAACACACGCTTGGGACAGATAGCTTGAGGTAGATGGAAAACAGCATTGCCAAAAAGTACTGACTAGAGAAGATTTAATTTTTTATTGGTTTTTTTTTTTTAAGTTATTTCTTACTTCAATATTCTACTTGCTTGTAGAATACTGAAAAGGGCTGAGCATGAAGGTATAATCCATACGGATTTATTTCTTCCTTTTGGAACCACAAAGGTTTCTGGTTTTGCCAAGACATGATGGCAGACTACTTGGGTTTTAGTTGCTCACGGTTTTTTAGAATGAAGGTTCAGTGTGGTGCTGACCATCTAAAGAGCCCTCTAATGGAAAGTATTAATCCTAAACCCAGTTGTAAATCCATTCTTGAAAGTTCCTGTAGTTTGATAAGTACCCTTTCAAATCTAGAAAATTATTCCCAGGAACTGAAGCTTTCTGATGCTAGTATTAGAAATCATATACAAGGTGCTTTGGATCTGTTAATTGTCGCCATAGAACTGATAAAGATCCATAATTCTTGCTGCAGCAATTGTATGATGAGAGCAGCAAATTCTGATGTGCAGTCTCACAGCTGTCATACGCTTAACTTTCTCCATCAAAACACTGAGGTGTTTCCCCAGGCTGTTTGTGCTGACTGAGCCCGCAACTCTGAACACTTCTTCTTGGGGAGGCAGCACTTTGTCACTTTGTGAAAGCACGTAACTCCTAGAGAAATTTTGGAACTTCCCCAAAAGTGGTTACTGGTTGAAACATGCACAACTTGGGAACAGAGTCTGTGAGTAAGAGAAGCAATTCCAGTCACTGCTTTGGATTTGGCTTAATTGACGTGCATACTGTAGTATATAGAGCCTACTGGGTTATACCTTATTTAAAAAAAACAAAACTAATTATTAACAATCACTTTGAGGAAAGGAGGAAATGTGTCAATTGGTCATGTGAAAATTGAGTACTTTGTTTTCCCAACTGCTTTGAAATTACTATAACTGGTAGAAGAATATTTGACAGCTGTGTACCGGTGCACGTTCATGAAATTGCTCCTCTAAATGTCTTGTTTTTCAAATGAACAATTAATTGTGTTGGTTTTTTAAACAATTTGATTTAACTGATTTTGAAATTACTGAATGTTGAAATTGTGAATTATTAATGAAATGAAGGTAGCTAATGGTTTTGTAATGGAATTCAACTGAAATCCAGTGTATGGCATTATACCATCCCAAGTATTTTTGTGAACTCTTACACGGTAATTAACTCTGACTGGTGTGGTTCCTTATCTGCCATAATAGATGAGAGTAGGAAGTAGGGCTTGGGGGTTTTTCCTAGGGCAAGTAGGTGAGGAAACCTGCAAATCTATATTGTATTATTTGAAAAGTGGGTTCTTGTGATTAAGCTGCAAGCGTGTATTTTTAGATGCGAAGCCCATCCTGAAAGTTTTGAAGTACTGGTATTAGATTCTGTGCACTTTTAACTGTTACTGAGCTGTGAGCCATCCACTTCATTATACAATCAGTGCAGTACTTAAATGTCAACCCAGCTTAAAATTTCTGTAAGTGGGCAGGTAAAAATGTAAAAACCTAGTGGCAAAATTACCTTACGTGCTTGTTCGTTTACTCTTGCAGAATGCACACTTTAGGAATTGCTCTACATAAATGTTTCCATCAGTCACAGGAACAGTAGCTATTTCTTTATCATTCAGTACTCCCAACCGTGAACTTTATATTCTTTCAACTTCGTTTTACAACAACCTTAATTAGGTTTTTAACTACTGTATTAGGGAACAATTTCGTGCAGAAACAAGTAGCTACTGCTTCTGGGCATTTTGTGTTAGTTTGCTATTCGGTGAAGTAGATGCACGACTCGTGTATGTATAGATAAGCCAACAATTTGCTGTGTATTATGGGGACTAGCAAAATCTACATCACAAATTTTGACACATTACAGCTGAAGGAAGAGGAACAGCGTGCAAGACAAGATACATTCTTCGAGGAAAGATGCTTGTCCAGCAGTTTGCTTCATGTGATTGAACTGAGCCTGTAAGGATTCATGGATAAAATGAACAGGAATAGATCTGAATAAAGCAAATCTGCATACATGGTAACCAGTAGCTCTTTTACTTTTTTATGTTGCTTAACTGTTTTATTTGAGGGAAACCTGTGTGATTTAAACCTTATAGCTTTTGCAACTTTATTACTGGTTATATACATTTGGCAATTATAATGTACAAGCAATTGGAAAAAAAAGTCAAGTAAATGCTTGTTTTTATAGTAGTTTGTTCATGTTAAACTGTTCATATGATAATGTCTGTACACAGCACCACTTTGATTACAGTAGATGTAGTGTTGTAATAAACTGTTTAATGGGGCTGATGTGTAAAGCTGTTCAAGTTATTTGATGTTTACACCTCAGGGAAAGTCTTGTGTTCAGCAATATTTAAAGATAATGTTACAATGAAAACATTGATGCTGTCTTTAAAAACATCGCAATAGTTCTTGCATATGCCTCAACCTAATCTTGCATTCAGTGAGTTAAACATAACTAATGTTGCTCTCACACATTCAATTTTGATATGAAAATAGGTGGTTACATAAAACCTTTAATGCTATTTTGCTTTCTAGCAGTGTTTACCTAGGCGGCTTGTGAATTTGCTAATATAAAACTGTAAAAACTGCAGTTCTTTGGCTTCTGTTGAAGTTTTGAGGAGAGGTGGTCCCAGGTCTGTGATTATTTTTTTTTTAAGCACGCTGAAAATTTTCTCCCTCATACAGCCTTGATCCTCATTGACACTACAGTTAATATAAACTTACACTGGTCGTGTGAACTTCAACTGACCGTGACAAGGGGCAGAAAGGTTAGCTTTAAAAAAAACCAACCCAAACAGAACAAAACTCTGCAGTTGTTTACAGTTTTATAGTAATAGCGCTTGTGTGTGTTCCCCCTCCACCCCCAAGACATAGCAGTCTGTACATAGTTGTATATTAGAAATGTGCCAGAAGAAACCAGATGTTCCCATTTTTCAGACTTTATGGGTTTGGTATTTTCTTAATCCTTCAGAGTTTATCCACACATGCATATAAAAGAGAAGGTACACTTGTATGTCCTTTTTCAGTGATGGGCAATATAAATGGTGCTCATTAAATCTGTCAAATGAGGTTTTGTAAATTTACCTAAAAACAATTGATTGGAGCTCACAGTGAAAGTTGACTTCAATTTATAAATTATATTGTTTTAAATTTCATTAAGTGTGAAATGCAAGTCAATAGAAAGTTCATATAAGTTGCAAAAACTTAAGTTTCTGGCAGCCTTGCACAAAGGCTTGGGTTTAGTCTATTGAAATCGTTATGTAACAGATTTATTCTTGGAGTTCTCACTTATTCAAATAGCTGCACTTAATGTTTTAAGTTAAGTTTCAAGACCTCAGATGGCTTTACGAGGCAACTCTTACACAACTCTTGATTTCTCTCTTTTTTTTTTTTCTTTTTTCTTAAGGAGATCAAAGCAGTCCTGCCTGCTCTTATCNGAAGATTTTGCAGCCAACCTAAAATGTTACAGTGTTCAGGAAAGCACTTAAAATCCACCCGGTTTTCCAGAGCCTTTAAAGCACGTGCTTACACTCCATAGATTTCAAGGAATGTAAACACATGCTTTAAGTACCTTTTGGCTTTTTGCACACGTGAGTGATTTTTATGCTTTACTGAGTTGGGACCAGCAGCCTGTGCAACTGCAAAAGTTTTGCATAAGTCTGAAATGCTCTAATATTTTTGTCACCTACCACTCAGTCCGGTTTCCTGCAGCCAGGTTGATGCTGTTGGACTTGGCTACAGCTTCAGACTCTTCCCCCACCTGGCCCAGCCCCCCTGCCCCCCTCTTTTTTTTCTTTTTCCTTAAAACGTGTACCTCAGTTCCTCATGCATGGGATCACTGGTGTTTATTGAACTATTTGCTACTGAGAAGATATTTGACATGTTTGTTTAATCCTGTTTGCAAATGAAAATTGCCTTTTAAAATTTTGTAAAACTGAAAAGTTGTACCAAACAAGTCATGAATCATTTCCTGCTTTTTGTGAATAGGTGTTGGTTACAAACAGAGCAGCGCTGTTGTAATATTTTTTTTTTTTTACTTAAAAAAACATTGTTTACTGCTGTGTGTAATAAGGTTAAGGAAGAAATAACCTGCCTGTAGCTGTTACGTGGGGAATAGCTAATACTGGAGAGGCAGCAGGTAAGTAATGTTCCATTGCATAGATCTATTAAATCTTAAAATAAAAAAAGTAAATGTACAAACATTTTATGCAGGAACTGATATTTTACTCCATACTGAGATAGGTTTAAGGAGACCGTTGCTCTTTTAACACAAAGTGTCATTTCTGACTGGCATAGAGATTTCCATTGCTGGCAATGGAAGTAGCAGGGAGGGAGCAGCAGGGGGACAATAGCAGAAGTTAAACTGAGCGATGGTTGTGATTTTGAGAGATGAGGTCCCAGTATGAAGCCCCTGATTTCTGCCCTTTCTCCCAATACTTTCAACTGATAGATGTACTGTGTTGCAATTTAGATAATACTCTCTTGTTATGGTGAGTTTAATTTGTTAGATTTTTGTTATCATTTAGGGAAAAAAAAAATGTACAGAAAAAATCCAAAGACCCTGATAGACACCAAAAAGGAATGTGTCTAACGCGCATCATGTATAACTGGATCTGTGATAGAATTTTTACCAGGTTTTGGTTTATTAAATGTTACTGGCAATTTCCCCGTGCGCGCTTGGGAAATACCAGTTTGGTAACTTTCCTGACTGGTGATGCTGTGATGGCTACTGCTGTGCTCTTTGATATTAATCCAATTGTATTTCATCTCCTTTTGCTGATGAAAGGACAGAATAGTCCGTGAGGAAATACTTCATTTCTTTCCAGTATTGATTTTATAAGTAATACTGAAAGGAACATCTTACGGCTGTGTCCTTTATCTTGAAAGACAAAGGCAACAAGTAGTGGCTTAGGGCTGGCAGTGCTTTAGCAACAGAAGTTGTTTTACTGGAGGTTTGGGTTTTTTAGAAGTAGAGGGGTTTTTTTTAAAGTAAAATTTCTACTGGACTATACGTTTTGACAGGTCAAAAATACTTCTTAGGAGAAGAACATAGCATTTTGGAAACTGTACAGTCTCTTTTTCCTCATTCCCTTTTTGCTTTCTGTGCCAATAATTTTAGTTCTGATCGCATTTTGAAAAGCGTTTGTCAGAACTTCTGCAAATTCTTATTTACGGTGTGGCCTATAAGCTTGGATAGCTGGGTTTGTGTTGAACAAGGTATCCTATTAAATTTAGGCATTAGCTTGACTTTTTTTTTTTTTTTTAAGGAGTGTTTTCTATTTTTGTTCCTTTGAAATTGGTGAGGTTTAGTTTTTCTAACTGTATTTTTTTTACCTGATTGTTCAGTTGCATACCCAAATCCTTGTAAATGTTTTCCTAGTTGTATGTGGATAATTGGAGATTTAAATGTTGTATATACTTGTCATCTGTGTTTCTAGTAAAAATACATGGCATTCTTTATAGAAATACCTAATTCCTGATTTCCTTTTCTTACCCACTTGCTCTCCATGTACAGGTTAAACAGACTTTGCTCCTATTTTTATTTATAGAATGTTATACGTAGCCTCTTAAAAGTTATAATTGGTTCTTGTGTAAACTGAGATACAGCCTTAAATGCTCATTAACACAATGCTTATTAAGATCCTGTTAGTCATGTAGATTCACGTATGAAGCACGCATGTTTAAGACTGGTACTCTTCAGAGATCCAAGACACGAAATTGCTTCTGTGTTGAAATACAAACCCTTCAAGATGTTAGAGAAGGGAAGTGCAGGTCAATGTACATAAACTTACAGAAGATTGAATTCTTCCCAAAATAAGTATTTTGACTTAGGAAAGAAGCAACAGGGCTTTGTTTAGGGTTTAAATTGTTTTGGTAATTGCCTGGGTCTTAAACATAATGGTTGCAGCATGCTAATTAGTAATGATGTTTATGCAGAAATACTGTCTCTTGCAACTGTTTACTATGATGCCTTGCAATTAATATTGCAGACAGGTTTGGGGTGTTTGAGGTGGTTTTGGGGTTTTGTTGCTGTCTCCTTTGCGCCCCTCCCCCCCAAATTAAGATCTGACATGCTGTGTACTTTGAGATCCATTTTAGCTTTAGAGGATTAATTACTAAGCAGGAGTTTGGAGCTTAGAAGTTTTTCAATTTGATGTTCTCGTGGGATATATTTATTTTTCTTTCCCATGGCGGACAAAATATGGTGAAGCATCTCATTCTATTTCTATGTCATGTGCTTGTTAGTTAGTTCTTGAATTCTTTCTATAGCCTCAGTTATTGCTGCAGGTTTTAGGTTATGGTATGACCTATGTCTGCACTTAAATCTTTTAAAGCATCTTTGGAAATACACTATTTTTATTGAAGTGTTTTGAAAATAGTAAATGGTATACCTTTGATCCCAGTGAAATGGAGCGTTTAAGTTGTAAAAATTCCCATCTATTCATACCATGTAATATGTGATTTTACATGATTCAGTTGGTAACACTTTGGAGTATATCCAAGTAATAGACTTTGGCCTCACCCTCTTGTATACTGTATTTTGTAATAGAAAATATTTCAATCTGTGCATATGATTACTACATTATGAATCAGACATTCCCTTGATCTTCAGATGTAAGAAAATGAGGAATGTGTGTGCTTTTATAAATACAAGTGATTGCAAATTCAGTTTCCTTGCTACTGCGGATATCCTTTTTTTAAAAAAAAGAAAAANTGATACCGGCAGGCCAAAGAGTCTGTTGAATACTTGAGTTTCTGGAGACCTATATTTCTCAACAAGGTAAGATGGTATCCTTGCAAATACGGATTTTAACACAATTTCAGCAGAGGTACTTAGTTCAGTTTAGGGATCATTTCATCATTTTTAGAGGTTATACTTGAAATACGGCATAACTTTTAGCTTTCATGGGTTTCTTTTTTTGCAGCCTTTAGGAGACTGTTAAGCAATTTGCTGTCCAACTTTTGTGTTGGTCTTAAACTGCAATAGTAGTTTACCTTGTATTGAAGAAATAAAGACCATTTTTATTAAAAAAAAAATACTTTTGTCTGTCTTCATTTCAGCTTGCCTAAGTATTTTCAAATATTCAGATTAAAACGTGAAGCATGGATGTTCTAATGTAGTTGTAGCCAGATTCAGTGCTATGATTATTTCTNAGGTTTTAGGTTATGGTATGACCTATGTCTGCACTTAAATCTTTTAAAGCATCTTTGGAAATACACTATTTTTATTGAAGTGTTTTGAAAATAGTAAATGGTATACCTTTGATCCCAGTGAAATGGAGCGTTTAAGTTGTAAAAATTCCCATCTATTCATACCATGTAATATGTGATTTTACATGATTCAGTTGGTAACACTTTGGAGTATATCCAAGTAATAGACTTTGGCCTCACCCTCTTGTATACTGTATTTTGTAATAGAAAATATTTCAATCTGTGCATATGATTACTACATTATGAATCAGACATTCCCTTGATCTTCAGATGTAAGAAAATGAGGAATGTGTGTGCTTTTATAAATACAAGTGATTGCAAATTCAGTTTCCTTGCTACTGCGGATATCCTTTTTTTAAAAAAAAGAAAAAAAGCAACAAAAAAAAACCCCAACCAACCACCCCCAGGTGTTTTAAAGGTGAAACACATTCCTGTTTGGTAAACCGTAACATTTTTATGACTCGTTACCAGCACTGCTGACTTCCTAAACAAAAGGCTGTATTGTCTTCCTGTATCGTTCCATTTCCTGATTCCCATTTTTGCACAAGGATGTACGAGGAAACTAGTCAAGAAACGGTTTTGAAATACAGCGGGGGGTGGTGGGGGGTGGTGGGGCTTGTCTAAGTTGGAATGCAGAACTGCAATGCGAAATGTAAGGAAATGGATGTCTCTCAGAATGCCTGACTCCAAAGGATTATATAGATATATAGTTATNCTTCATTTCAGCTTGCCTAAGTATTTTCAAATATTCAGATTAAAACGTGAAGCATGGATGTTCTAATGTAGTTGTAGCCAGATTCAGTGCTATGATTATTTCTGAATCTAGAAGTAGTTCTCTTCGTAGTAACTCCTGTTCTTCTCGTCTAGTCTTTAAAGACTTTACAGGGTTTAAAATGGGTGAGAAGTGCAGACTTTTTTTTTTTCTTATTTAAGCCAACCTTTTTTTTTCTTGTAAAATGCAGTGACCCACGTGCAACGTGTCAGCTGAAGAAAGAAAAAAAAAAACAAAACCAAAAGCCAGCTGTGTGAGTACTTTTGGTCTCTTAAAGTTAGGTTTTCAGACTCGACCGTGTAGTCATGTTGTTTGGAGCTGTGGGCTGGCTTTATAGGAGGCATTAAACCAGTCATGATGAGCTTTTTCATTTTAATCTGGCTTCTTGCGTTGACTGGATCTGGCAGATGTTAATCATGACGAAGGAGGTGTGTGTTAAACACAGCAGCGGTGCAACAGCTGTATGGGCAGGCTGACCCGTTCCCAGTTCCCCTCATGCAGGTGGTTGGTCTGGTACCAGTGACAGTACCCATCCTGCAAGGAGTTAAAGCTACTTCTGGCCAGATGTTTTATCTCTGCTGCCAAATCAGAATACTGTATATGTAAAGCGCACGTCCGGGATGTTCTATACAGAAGGTCCTCAGTGTTGCCGTACTAATGGTGAAGTTTTCAGAATACTTGTTGAAGTTCATTTACTGTGGCACCAAATGAGATAGACCCGTTGAACCATCTGAGACTACTGGTACCCTTTTGCAGCTTTGTCAGCTCCAACTTTTGTCTGTGATGAGCCTCCAGCATTTGGCAGTGGTAAGGTTATGAGAATGCTGATTATTTTTTTTTTTTTTTTCCTAATCTTTATAGACTCAAAAAGAAATCTGCAGTACAATCGCATCGACTTGGAAAATCACAGCATTTGTGATTTTATTTAAACATGATTTTTGAATGAAAGAAAGTGGGCGATTGTTCAGGCCTGTGTAAAGGAAGCAAAACAGTCATTAGAAAATGGACCTGAATTTCCTTGGCTAGTGCTCTAAACTTGTAACAACAAAAATAACAGTCACTGAAGGGCTCAAATGTTAATTGTTCAAAATAGCAAGCAATGGGATAGGAAAACACTAACTTGGCCATGGATTGCATTATGTCCACACTTCACACTCAAGGTGGGCTTTTAACTAGAGGAGTGGGGGTTGTAGCTCAGCTTCATTGTCTGAGTGGAGGTTTGGGCAGAGGGGGAAGGAGTGTTGGGCTGCGGCTGGTGGCGTTCAAGGGACTCCTGTTCAAGGGCTTCCTTCTGGGTGGAGAGCACAGGGGAAAATAATTGCTAACTTTGTTTTTAAAATACCTTGTTGCAATTTTCCTCTAGGTTAGGGTGTTCAGCAGTTCCTGTTGCTGAATGGAAGACAACTGTAAATCATCCTGACCCCCAAAGCATAGGAGGAATACACTTAAGGTAAACAGTGAGGATTCAGTAGAACATGGATTAATTGGTTGTGGAAGCATCCAGACATAGGTTAAATAACAAGGATGCCAGATCACCAAGGTCTGATTTGAAACGGTATCAGAAGAAAGAGGATGGTAAGTGCTCTCAATGTGAATTGCTTTTCTCCGTAAGCTCTCCGGGGAAAATGCCATCCCTCGGAGACAAGGAAATTGATGACACTTTTTAGGAAAGCCGTTTATTGTTCCATAAAAGAACCTCGGGTCTAGCCTTTTCCAGTGTCTTCTCCACAGCTGCTGCAGACTGAAAGGTGCAGAACCTGAGGTGAGCTGGAGGGGACCAATCTGGCTGGAATCCAGGTGTCAGCCAGGAGACTTGCTGTCCTTGCTTGTTCCCTTCTTCCAGCACCCAACAATGTGGGAAGTGGTGCAGAAGCCTCCTCTCTGCCACCTCTTCATGCAGGATGAGCAGCCTCAGAAAAGAGAGCTAACCCTTCCCATCTACCATATTCTCTGAGGGCTAGAGGTGGGTTTTTCTTAAGGAAAAAAAAAACCACAAAAGCACCCCCACCAGGATAAAGCTGTTCCTGAGCATGGTTGCACTTGGCTGAGTGACATTACTGTGTGCCCCCTAATATTGACTGGCAGGTTTTTGGGAGGAAAGGGAGGTGGAAGGCATCGGTGAGGTCTTTTGGGGCACCCAAAGCAGTTGCCCCTGTTGAGCCGGTTGGATCTTCCAATTGAGGGAGATTTCTGGACTGTAGAAACTGTTCTTGTGAGGTAGCTCTGGAGTTCTTGATGTTCTGCTGTGGGTTTCACAGCCCAGGCAGTGGGACAGTGGAATGCCCAGGATGTCTTCATGCCAAGATAAAGTATTCCCTTCTGTTCTGAACAAACCTCGCTTGAAGGCACTCCTCAACTTCCTTCTTTTGTAAAGCTGGCATCTTGCTTCGTTTCCACCAGTAGAGGGGCGTTACTGATGAGGGAGAGGCTTGAGTTTCTGAAATTTCTGGAAAAGAAAGACACCCAAGCACCTGCAGGGAAGTAGAACAGCATAGAAGTAGTCGGAAGTGTCCTTTTTGATCCCTGTTAGATTTGGGGAGGGGAGAAACGCTCGGGTTCAGAGTATTAGTGTTTTTCATTACTTTTTTTGTTCTCCCCTGGTTCATCTTTCAAACTTTTCCATAATATTGCAGCTGGTCCAGGGGAGATGGCGAGTTGAAAAAGAGAAGAGTAGCAGAAAGCAAATCAGACTCCAAAATCAGCAAAGTCTGTGTGAAGCTGTGAGAGGTGAGTTAGTTTGTGCAGGCTGAGTAAGGGAAGATGGAGGTTGTAGCAGCTGAGTAGCCGTTACAGACAGTATTACAGGAAAATCAGATGCAGGCACCTGAAAGTCTTTATTCCCAACTTACCCTGAAATGCTGTGCTATAACAAATCATGACATGTCAGGCAAGGAAACACTGGTTGAATCGTTTTTTGGGGCAGAAACTCTGTTTTGCATTGGGTATTACCCGAGTCCTTGAAGGCCCTCAGCATCCCACTCTCAGATAGTCCCCTGAGAAAGACATTTGTCATATTAACGTCCATTTTTCCAAAGATAACCAGCTGGTAGCATGGCATAGATATGTGTTAAAGGAGTGTAGTCTGCACACTCAGCACCTCCAACTCTGCCAGTTTGGCATACTCTAAAGTAGTTAAAGGATGACACATCTACCTGACAACGGAGATTACTCCAAACACAGTGAAGAATTTAATTTTAAAGAGTTAATGCTCATTCATGCTCTATGAGAGCAGGTGAAGCCACTGCTGTTCAGGAGATTTTGCTGGGAGTTAACTGGGAGCACAAGAGGAGGAAGGTGTTATCAGTTGCATTGAATTTTTATCCATTTCACCTCTTAAAAGATACAAAAGCCAGTGATTACTGCTGAAGAATGTGAGTAAATGGCTGGAAATAGATGATAAGCCTGTTCCACATTGAAGAAAAGTAATTTGCTGGGAGCTGTACAAGAGATCCTTTGGATTCTTTCTGTTACCTCTCTAAAGTGAGGTGGGGATGTACTTTTGGAGACGAGATGAGAGGAGGGATTAGTGCAGCAGCAGCAGCAAGGGGAAGGCAGCGGGTTTCATTTCAAGGATGTTGCAAGCTGAGAGGTGTGATGCTGTCTGTGGGCAAGGCAGGGAGAAAAGCAGGTGCTGATGAGAGAGGTGAAGCTTCCCTTGATTAAGTTTGAGCTGGAAGCGAGTCAGAGAAGAAACTCCCTTGTCTTTTGGGTATGTAATAGAGAAAATGGTGAGATGCTGGTCAGTTCACGCTTTTAATGCCAAGACACAACGTACGTGGAGTTCAAAAGTAACCAAAATTTTCTGCCTTTCTCACTCTGCTCTTTTACTGCTCCTGGAGAAGGCAGCGTGAAAAGCAATTGCAGACTGGTTTTATTAGTTGAAATACAGGGCTTTGTGCTGCAGGCAGAAGGTTACTGTCCCTTTCAATCATCTCAATCTGTTCATCCATCTCTTCTGAACAATCTGCAGAACATTTTATTTATTAACACCCTGCTTCCCATCAGAGCACAGTAGCTGTAAGTCTTGTAAACCTTGTGCTTCGTGTGTAAGTGGCAAATGGGAGTAGAATTTCTTCTCAAACAGGGTTTCCCAATTCTATAGATATGACTCAGTGTAAAGTGTTTAAATACATACATGTATTGCTGAATACTTTCTCAATTATGCCTGAGTCAAGTTAGCACTGGTGCTCAATGAGTAGATTTTCTCTTTTTATCCTGTCTATTCATGGTGAAGGTAGGCCCCTAAGGTATTCTGTCACACCAGGAAAGAGGGTTCAAAACGGTGTAGATGTGCACAAGTGGCGTCAAAGGGTCTTCTCCTGCCATCTAGTGGCATGAAAAATCCCTCTCCACTCCCCTCTGCTTCATTCATCACCTCACAAATCATCGTCTGCAGCCCTTGCTCGTCTAATTACTGTGATGTCCGCATATTGATCATTTATCCCACGTATCCTCCTCCTTAGGAGTTATGAGTTTGTCAGCAGAACTAGATTTCATAATCCTTAGCTGTCCTAAATTTAAGAAAGTAAGATCGCAGTTACTTCTTCACCCTTTTTACACAAAATAAACAAGCTGGGTTTTGGGTTTTTTTTGTCCTTGCCTTGACACCTCATGAAAAAGTTCTTAGATCTTGCCTTATTTTCTGCATATTATTTTGGATGCCCTTTGAGCACGCTGCTGTTAAATTCCTGTGCGTGTTTTCCTGTATAATAGAATCAGAGTGAAAGGAATACTTTAATGCTCAGAAGCCTTTCTTTGACACTGAAAACAGTGGAAGATACTGGCCACACTGGCAGAAAAAATTACTGGCTGGAGCAGAACACATCTCCAAAACCCGGTGGAAGATGGGTGGGTTCCCATGTGGAATGGGATGCATTTGCCTCTAAAGGATCAGGGAGCCCTGTGGAGTCACTGGATTTCAGAATGGTGAAAACGGATGCTTAAAACTGATTTTGAAAGCTCCTTGGTATCCCCTTTCCCTGTTTGGGCAGTTACCCTCCCCGCCTTTTACAATCCACAGCCTGTGCTTCGCTTAAAAAACCCCACTGGTTCTGCCTGGACGTGCTACAGCTCCCTGCTGGTGGGAGGGGATGGAAACAGGGATCATTCATCCCAAACAGAATCCTTATTCATGGGCCAAGCTGTAAGGCTCCCACTTCAAAAAGGTTAATTGGAGCCTATGCGTAATTAAGACTGCGTTTCTCGCTTTCCTAAATCGTTTAGCCTGGAATCTTTGCAAGATGTAGGTCGGCAGCCCCCGTTTTCTCAAAGACCTGTAGTGTAAGGGTAAGGAAAACGGTGAAGGGTGTAGAGCAGCTAACAAAGCCCTGCAGAAGAAACTGTTGGAAATAATGCCTAAATCGCGTGGTGGGTTCTTTTTTTAATACATAATTTTGAATGACATGGCTCAGAGAAGGCCAATGTTTTATTAGCAGCTCTAAAAACAGATGTGTTTAGCCTTTTTCTTGATAAAAAAAAGCTGTATTTTAAGCTTCTCTATGTAAGTATAAACTCTCCACAATGATTAAAGCTTATCTGCTGGCTGGCTTCCATCTCAGCTGGAGTCCAGGAACATTTTCTTGGTGTTTCTTTCACAGTGGCAACAGTATGATACTTCAGGAAAAACAACAGGGGGTTTTTTGTCATGTAGGATCCCTACTGTGCTCTCCTAATTTTAAGTTATCCCCTGATTGTTCCATTCAGTTATTTATAATACCAAAAGAAAAGGTAATTTTATGGCTTTTACTCAAAATGAATTTAGAAATAAAACTCTTAACTTCTACATTATTGCCTCCTTCAGTTTTTGGGGGTTATTTTGCTTATCATTACAGCAATAACTCGCTTGGATTATTAACTCTGAGGGGCTCAGGAGCACCAAATTAAATTAACAGCCTGTTAAAACCATTGGGGCTAGCAACATGGACAGCAGGAGAGTGTTCATTGCTGGAGCCAGGTTTGTGCTACCTCCAGCTGTGCCTGATCCTTAGAGCAGACAGCTTCCTCACCCACCTCAGCTTCATCCTTTCCAGGACTGGAAGAAGTTTGAGGAAAAGTCTTGTGTGACATGATAGGCTGAAAGAGTTGGGGTTGTTCGGTTTGGAGACAAGAAGGCCCTGGGAAGACCCTATAGCAGCCCTCCAGTACCAGAAGGGGGCCTACAGGAGAGACTGGAACTCTTTATCAAGGAGTGTAGCGATAGGACGAGGGGTAACGGTTTTAAATTGAAAGAGGGGAGATTTAGATATTAGATACTAGAAAGAAATTCTTTACTGTGAGGGTGGTGAGGCACTGGAAGAGGTTGCTCAGAGAAGCTGTGGATGCCTCATCCCTGGAAGTGCTCAAGGCCAGGCTGGATGGGGCTTTGAGCAACTTGGTCCAGCGGGAGGTGTCTCTGCCCGTGGCAGGGGGGTTGGAACTCAGTGATCTTGAAGGTCCCTCCCAACTCTTATCCATTCTATGATTCTGTGTTCAAGGTCAGCTCCTGTGAGGTTGTGTGTAATGCCCTTACCAAAAATCAAAATGTTCACACTTATTTTTAACTTGAAAATATTGGCAAATTTAAAACCACAACTCTGGAACTAAATCTTGGATTGATCTGAGGCCCACGGTAATTTTGCTGAGACTCTGAAGTTGGAAGTTGTTCTTTATTTATCGAGTGTGCCAGTAAACCGAGCACCATCTGAGGGGGCTTTGAAATGCAAAGGCAGTTGGCAGCTGAAGGGCTCAGCTCTCTGGGGAGCAGCAGCTGCCTGTACGTGGCTCATTTCTTTCTCAACCGAGGTCTGTGATAAAGCTTCACCTAAACTGCACACTCGGTGGGGAGGAGCTGGGTTCAACAGTTACCTCATGGTGGCAGTCACACGCAGTCACCCCCAAAACCAAGTCAATTAGAAGCAGGTTTAGCACCCGTGTTCTTCAGGGCGCTACTCCCAGCTCTTTGCCATAGACCAGATCCTGAGTAACGCACTCTACTTCAAACAATCCCATCCATTCCCAGTCCTTCCCATGTCATCTTGGGACATGTGTTTTTTTCATTCCACTTGTTCCAGCAAAGCTTTTCCCTAACACTTGGCTGTAGGCCACAACCTACTCGTGACTCTGAAAGTGACTGCTTTGAAAACTGCCCCATTTGAGGTGATGTCTTTTATTTCAGTAGGCACAGAGCATGTGTTCAGCACCAGTTTCTCCAGTTCTGCCACTTTTCCCTTTTCCCCTCTCACAGCATGCAAGCGTGTGAACATTCAGGCAATGAATCCATTAAATATTTTCTTGGTGAAAATCTTTGTAGTAGGTTTAAAAAAAAAAGAAAAAAGAAAGTTACTACTTTCTTGCTGCAGTGCAAGGCAGGGTACAAGTGTGCAGTTGTTTGCAGGGTGAAGGTAAAAGGACCCGAGGCCGTAGAGTAGAGAAGGTGCTGATGGTGGAAACAGGCCGGCCCAGAAGGAGGGCGGGTGGGTAAAGGAGGTTTGGGGTTTCCTTTTAAATTTAAGCAGGTGTGGGCAGGGTGATTGGTGGTCATCACCCTTAAGAGGCTTAACAAGGACATGCTTTCACAGACACCTTGCAAGAATTCCTTCCACACGGGGCTGTTTTGGCAGACTTAGCAGGAATTTGCAGTATCGGTTCAACAGGAGTCAAATTCCTTCTTGGGCCAGATTTATTCACCTTCGTAATGGGCAAGGTGTTTCCCCTGGTCATGCTGCAGGTTGTGACTTAAAGGCATTAGTTCCTGTATGTGGCTGGTGAGGAGTGAAGCAATCTCTGATTACACAGGTTTGCAAGTTTGACAGGACACAGCACCACGAGCACAAACTGAAACACAGGACATTCCCTCTGAACATCAGGAAACGCTTTTTTACTGTGAGAGTGACTAAGCACTTGTGCGGGTTGCCCAGAGAGGTTGTGGAGTCTCCATCCTTGGAGGTGTACAAAAACCATCTGGACACAGACCTTGTCAACTGCCTCTGGGTGTCCCAGCTTGTGTGGGGGTTTGGAGCAGATGACCTCCATAAGTCACTTCCTACTTCAACCATCCTGTGATATCCTAAAGTTCACAAAGTATGGCTTCAAGTGCCCCATTTGTTACTCAGCTTACTGCTGAGTTGTTAATGGTGGTAACTTTAGGATGACCAGTAAGACCAGGACTCTGATATTAACTTCATAATAAATCTGAGTTTTAGGTAGCCAGGTAGATATTGAGACAGAGTTGAAACAAAATTATTCTGAGATAATGTTACTCTGTCCTCTTATGCCTTCCCACATTGTATAAGAAATTTGGCAATTTTGGAGTGGATGTTTTAAGTATTGAGAAATACCTGTGCTGAAGAGGCTGTGTTTCTGGTTGCTACGGAGCAGAAGAACCAAACGTGAGTGGGAGACGGTAAAGCGATGAGAGAAAATAAAGAGAGCCTGTGCTCTCGGTGTTTGCATTACCCCGGCAATGTCAAGTCTTGGCTTGTCTTTCCATTTTGCCACCTCCTCCCCTAGGGAGGCTCCAGGAAAGATCTATGAGGGGTGTGAGCTGCCAGCAGCTATGAAGCATCTTGGACTGTGTAACTTCTGGGGATGTAAGGGCAGGTGGCATGTGGGGTGGGGCTTTCACAGAATCAAAGAATTGTCAGTTGGCAGGGACCCCTAGAGATCATCTAGTCCAACTCCCCTGCTAAAGCAGGATTGCCCAGAGCACATCACTCAGGACTGCATCCAGGCGGGGCTTGAAGGTCTCCAGAGAAGGGGACTCCACACCCTCCCTGGGCAGCCTGTTCCAGTGCTCTGTCACCCTCACCCTAAAGAAGTTTTTCCTCATATTTGAATGGAACTTCCTGTGTTCCAGCTTGTGCCCATTGCCCCTCGTCCTGTCACTGGGAACCACCAAAAAGAGTCTGGCTCCATCCTTCTTTAACCCACCCTTCAGATACTTAGAAGCATTAATAAGGTGTCCCCTCAGCCTTCTCTTCTCCAGGCTAAAGAGTCCCAGCTCTCTCAGCCTTTCCTCATAAGGGAGATGCTCCAATCCCTTAATCATCTTTGTTGCCCCACGCTGGACTTTCTCCAGTAGTTCCCTGTCTCTCTTGAACTGGGAAGCCCAGAACTGGATGCAGGATTCCAGCTGCGGCCTCAGCAGCGCACCTCTTTCCGTTTAAGAAGCTGCGTTACAGTGTGCAGGTACACGTCAGGATCCCATGGGGTTAGCCCATCTCTGCTGGCACAGACTGCGGGTATTTTCTACAGCTCTTCCCTTTACTCTCTCTTTCCCTGCCGCTCTTCCGCGGCGGAGCTGAGCTACGGCCTCCTGGAAGCCTTTCCTGGAAGCAGCCCATCTCGTCGTTACCTCCTCAGCTCCTCACGGCGCTGCTTTCACTGGCTGCAGCCCCCGCCTCCGCCTGCGGTGGTCGCGCTGCTGGAGCGGGGCGGGGGGGGTGGGGAGGGGGCGGTGCTGCGGAGCAAGCGCGCGGCCGCGCACTTCGAAGGCCGTTACGGTAAAAACATGAAAAGGAGGAAGGGGGGGGAAGTGACGTAATTCCCACTTTCCTCTCCCTAAGCGCTTCTGAGGCCCAGACGGAGCCATCTGTCACCCTACCTGCCACACACACCCCTGCTTTCTCCACGCAGTGACGTCCACCACACCCCTCACGCCGTCAGTCAGCCACCGCCGTGACGTCACGTCACGCCGTGACGCCTGCGCGCCGCCGGAAGCCGCGGGGGATGGCGGTCGCGCGGGTGCCACCCCCTCAGGGCTGCGGCGGGGCCGGGCCGGGCCGGGCCTTGGCGGGGTCTGGNTGGCGGGGTCTGGCGGCGGCGGTGGCATCGGCATCGGGGCGGGAGTTGAGTGCGGGCGGCGCGGCTGCGGGCGGCGCCCCCCGGGGCAATATGTTCAAGAGAATGGCTGAGTTCGGGCCTGACTCCGGGGGAAGGGTGAAGGTACGGAACCGGCACCGGCGGTGGGGAGGGGGGGAGGCCCGGCGGGAAGAGCGGGATCTCTGCAGGCACCAGCTTAATACTTGTCAGTTTGGGGCTTTTCGTTCATTTATTTGTTTGTGTATCTGTTTCTTTCTGTATTTAAGGGGGTTACCATTGTGAAGCCGATCGTGTATGGGAACGTGGCGCGGTATTTCGGGAAGAAAAGGGAAGAGGACGGTCACACGCACCAGTGGACGGTTTACGTCAAGCCCTACAGAAACGAGGTGTGGGGGTGGTGGGGTGTCAAGGGGGGTGGTCTTGGACTTGTAAGCGGTGTGGAAGGATGTCACCGCTGGTGTCATTGTGCGAGGGTCCCTCAACAGCACCCCGCAACAGGGAGCGGGGGCTTTAAAAAGCCGGGATTTGATGAAAAGGCAAAAGGCTGGTGGGTCTCCAAAAGGGAAAAAGAGAGGGGAAAAGCACTTTTCCTCCTGTGTTTTTGGAGTGATCTTTTCAGGCTAGGGGAAAACCGGAGAGCACTTATGGGGACAAAATACAGACAGACACGTGCGGCAGCACTAATTATTGGTTTTACTCTCTTGCCTTCATACTGTTTGTAGGGGTAGCTACATCAGAAGAAATGATAAGTGTGTGGGATGGATGAATACACAGTTGTTTGGTGTGCTGTGTACATAATCAGAAATAACATTGTTTCTGTTTTAGGATATGTCTGCTTATGTGAAAAAAATTCAATTCAAGCTGCATGAAAGCTATGGAAATCCTTTAAGAGGTGGGTTTCACGTTTGGGCATTTGTTCCTCAAAGTGGGGTTTTTGTTTAGTTCCACTGAAGCTTTATCACCTGTATTAACACTCTGTTTCCTACTGCAGTTGTTACCAAACCACCGTATGAAATCACTGAAACAGGCTGGGGTGAATTTGAAATAATCATTAAGATATTTTTCATTGATCCAAACGAAAGACCTGTGAGTACATTGACCTTGTAACAACAGTTATTTAATTATGGTGGCCTCAGGCTGTGTGATAGGATATTGCTGGTGAAACCTGGTCTAACCATCCATGGAATTAATAAAGCTGGTTTTTGTAGGAAATGTATTTAATGGTTGGCCACGTTTTCCTGTTCCTCTGCTTTACTACTGGCATTCAGGACGGCCTTTCCTGCGTTTGGGTTCTCTGACGTTTACTAATACTTGACCACATGTTGTGTCTTAACTGGGCTGAGCACATACTGAGGGTTTCTCTTCTGCGTGACTTCCTAATTGTAGAATATTAGAATTATTTTTTTCTATCAGTGTTGGTCAAAAAGAGCAAAGGTGCTCTGGTAGCATTAGTCTCTTTCCCAGCATAACCAGGCTAAGACACTTCTCTAGCTGAATAAAGCACTGGAATGAATTTCTTTCTTCCCATCCTGTGTTTTGGACATACCTTGCAGGTTTGTTTGTTCAGGTTTAGGCAGGAAACTGGAGCGGAGGTGAAAACTGAATTTTGTGTTTTTCTTGAGTATGTGAAAATTGATACTAGCCTAGAAAGAGCTTCCTGTGCTTTGTGCCCAGTGGCATCCTGACTTGTTGTATTAATTCCGTTTATGGCCTAAACAAGTTGTCCTAAAGTTTGTTGGGTGGTTTGGTTTTTTTTTTCTTTCGTGGCTGTTTCGGTGCCTGTCACGTTCTTCCTTTCCAGGAAGTACCAAGCGGAGCGAGGCGTCGCTCTCTTCCACAGGCCTGTTCGTGGAAGAAAGAACTGTGGACTGTGTGTCCTCTTCCCTGGTCATGGTCCAAGTGGTCAGTGGTTCCTCAGGGCTTTGCAGAGAGCTTCCCTTCCTCTCCAGCTCCTGCCGTTTGTAGTGCAGTTATGGAAAAGGAACTCCACAGAGAGAAATTTCAGAGGAAAGCTATGCACGGGTCCCCCTAGTGTTCTTCCCTCACAAGGAGGCGATAGTAAGCTCACTGAAAGCACTTTCTAACTGATTCATTGGCAAAGTCAGCTTGAACTAAATCATCTAAATGTTTATGAGAAGGTCTTAGTAGTTTTTATACACCAGACCTAAACCGCTTGCCTAGACATCATTAAAGTATCAGGAAGCTGTTGTGTAGTTGCTTGTGTTTAACGCTGAATATTAAATTTAAGTGATACCACTGAAGTTACATGACATTGATTTTTGCATTCCTGAAAGATTTTAAAATCTTGTACAGCTGTTTACTAAGAACAAACACTCCTTGTTGCTATCTAGAAGACTTGTATTTCCCTACAATTGTCAAGCTAAAAAAGTTCTGTCTTTGTACAGGTAACCTTGTATCACTTGCTGAAGCTTTTTCAGTCTGATACCAATGCCATCCTGGGAAAGAAAACTGTGGTTTCTGAATTCTATGACGAAATGGTATGAAAATTTTTAATGTAATGCTCACGTTATTTTGAAGAGTATTAGTGATACCCTGCATTTGTCTCCTTTGTTAGATATTTCAAGATCCTACTGCAATGATGCAGCAGCTGCTAACAACGTCTCGTCAGCTAACGCTAGGTGCTTATAAGCATGAAACAGAGTGTAAGTTGACAATTAAAATCTTTTCATTTCAGAAATAATATTTGGGTTAGCTTTTAGTAGTTTTGGGTTTGCTGTTCTGGGATTTAATCGTACAATGGATCCAGATGCTGCTAAAAAGTGGTATTTTTGCAGTAAACTAGCTTCAGCTTTTGCAAATATTCTAACACCTATTTGAAAAATTTTAAGATTTTCTGATCTGTTTGCTTGCTGGAAAAAAAGGAATTAAGAATTACTCAGTATGAAAAGGGATGTCATGATCTACACCCAGTTTAAGTCTTTGAAATGAGTTAAAACAGAGAATAAATCAAGGCCACTGCATTTGTGATAAAGTTTTGTTCAGCTTATTGGGGTGTTAGTCTTTTTCCTTTTTGTGTAATTCTTTTAACTCTAGGTCATTTCATAACTTGCTTCTGCAGTACAGCTGGACGTTCTTTGCATCCTTAGCTAATCTGTCTTTATATATAAACCAGAATTCTAAGAGAAATAAAGAAAGGGAAAGACATTGATTTGTAAAATTTGGTGACGGTTCCTCTTTTGATCTTCTGAATTCTGTCTCTTATTTTCTACTCTCGGGAAGCAGATGTTGTATTTATTGAGCTCAAATCCTACCTTGCTAGTTACAGGCTGTAATACTCTGGCTCCCCCTGGCCTTTGGCTTATCTGTATATTCCCCTGCCAACTAATGTCAGGTGTTTTTAGGCAGTGAATACCTGGAGCTGAGAGGGGTCTCTGTGAGTCTGAGGCTGTACAAAGTTAGGCTCCCCATTTGCCCTCGTTCTGTCTATTCGGGTGCGCGGATGTTTGAGCCGCTTCCGTTTTCTGCCTCGGTTTAGCCAGTCTCGAGCTGGATTTTTGTTACACTGCAGGTTCTTACATCTCATGTGTAGAAAGTGTGTAATGATTTGAATCATTAAAAAAAATCTTGTCCAAATTTAAGCTTTTCTCAAAATTCTTGGATGTTTCTTCTGGTTGCAGATAGGTATTTTTTGTGGGTTTTTTAATGTGTATTTCCTTAAAATGTGCTACTGAACCAGATAAAAATGAAGACTTTTTTAGGGCTGGCCACAATTATGTAATATATGGGCATATGAAGGGATATCCATGGCCTCCATAGATCTGTTGGCTTTATCAGCTTCGTCCAAAAACTTGTGAACAAATTAAAAATAAAAATAAAAATTAGGACATCTAAATAAACCAGATTGAGCCGTCCCAATGTCAGATATTCATAAGAGCAAAGGCACCACGTCCAGGTGGCTTCCCAATGTTTCTGTGGATGGAGACTCCACAGCTTCCCTGGGCAACTGGTGCCAGTGCTTGGTCACCCTCATGGTACAACAAAATTTTCTGATGTTCAGAGGCAATTTCCTGTCTTTGAGTTTGTGCCCAGGGCCTCACATGCTGTCACTGGGCACCACATAAAAATTGATTGTAATTCTCTGTAACCTCTGGTTTATTTGCTGTCACCGTGTCAGGGTTTGGGGTTTTTTTGTTTGTTTTTCGCCTGTTTAAAAAGTCCAGGAAATGATTTAGTGAATTCTCTAACTCCAGCCACAAAACAAGCTTGCTCCCCTCCCCAACCTCCTCCTTCCAGATTTTTATTTGGACACGATTGTCCAGTCATTGAAGCTGTAAAGCTTACAGTAATGTATTATTTTTTTCAGGACATACCATCCCAATTATTGTTGCAATTAAAAATTAAAAAAAAAAAGATAACTTTTCGTGCTACTTAGAATATGTATTTTTCTTTTTCACCAACAACAGTTGCAGATCTTGAAGTAAAAACCAGGGAAAAACTGGAAGCTGCCAAAAAGAAAACTAGTTTTGAAATTGCTGAGCTTAAAGAAAGACTAAAAGCAAGTCGTGAAACCATCAACTGTTTAAAGAATGAAATCAGAAAGCTTGAAGAAGACGATCAGTCTAAAGATATGTGACCAACGTTGACTTGATAAAAAGCCTGTAGTGAAAAGGAAAGGACTTCAGTCATGGCATTGTAGGTGTTCTCCTCAGCTCTTTAACAGACTCTGTGAATTTCACTTGCAAAGGTTTGAAGTACCTGGCAGTTGACTTCATAAATGGAAGAAAAAAGAAAGAATGTATCCTTGTTTTCTAGGTAAAATCTGTGGGTACTTAACGATTTATTTCAAGTAGAAGGAGTCTTAGAGACCAGACTACCTTTTTTTTTTTTTTGGTTGGTTGGTTTTGTTTTTAAAAAAGCTGCATTTTAGTGGTATATGAAAACTTTGTATTGTCTTGTATTAGTTCAATGTGATTTTACAAAAGGACGGTGTTTACTTTTTTTACTTGCTTTTTCTACTGGCTGTTTAGAGATGCATCTTTAAAGCTGAAAATAAAGTAACACAGTTTTAATATTTTAATATTTTTTTGTCTCTGTCCAGTTGTGGGCTTCCAGGACAACTCTAAATATCATACCCTGGTTTAAGGCAGAGGTTGAAATACAATAGTGTGCAAGTTGCTCAAATCTGGTTACGGTGTTTTCTGCCTGTCTGTCATTAGCACAGTGAAAAAACTTTCTGAAAACAGGATTTTAAATAACTCATGTACCTACAGACAAGAGTTTCTAGCTTGGCTGCTTTAACACTTCTAAATGCATCAATTTATACAAGTTGTGCTCGGAAGCAGGAAATGATTCTGCTTCTGTTTTGTAGAAGTTTGTTTAGTATTTGTATTGTACTGTGCTCAGTTCATCAGAGGTTGTCTCTCTTCTTCCTTCTTCCTCACTCCGTTCCATTGCTCCAGCACGGCATCTCTCCCACGGGAGACAGCCTTCCACGAAATCCAATGTGAGTCCTTCTCATGGGCTGCAGGTGGGTATCTGCTCCACCATTAACCTCCATGAGCTGCAGGGGGACAACCTGCCTCACCCTGGTCTTCACCCCAGGCTGCAGGGAAATCTCTGCTCCAGCCCCTTTCTCTTCATGGACCTTGGTGTCTGCAGGGTTGTTTCTCTCACATATTCTCATTCCTCTCTCCAGCTGCAATTGATGTTGCACAGGGTGTTTTTTCCTCCTTCTTACATATAGTACCATAGAATGGTTAGAGTTGGAAGGAACCTTAAAGATTGTCGAGTTGTAACCCCCCTGCCAGGGGGGGGTTATCACTGAGGGGCTACCGCTGTTGCTGATGGGCGCAGCCTTGGCCAGCAGCAGGTCCATCTTTGGAGCCGGCCGGCATTAGCTCTGTCGGACACAGGGGAAGCTTCTAGCAGCTTCTTAGAGATGCCACTCCTGCGGCCCCCCTGCTACCAAAAACTTGCCATGCAAACCCAATACGTATTCTTAAATGACTAGCAACTGTTCCCCCTGAAAAATCAGTACCTCATCTTCTGCCTGTGATATCTCCTGCTTGTTTGGGTTTTTTTGGTTTGGTTTTGTTTTGGGTTGTTTTTTTTTTTTTTTTTTTTTTTTTGTAGAGGTGAAAGCTGTGATAGAGGTGGTGCTACCTCAGGTTTTGAAAAGGCTTGGGCGTCTTTTCCACCTCTCTAAGATGCTCTGTTGCTGTAAACTTTACTATAGAGAAATGTTCAACGTCTTTCCCATAGGAAACGGCGTTATCAATGCTTTGAGAGCACAGCCCTCATTTCTTCCTGTTTGAAACAAGTTACAATTGGCTTTTACCATGGCTTGGTAAAGGTTTGGAACTGGAACTTGGAATAGTTTCAACACTCAATATGTAGATATAAGTTTTCAGTAAGAAAAATAACTATTAACCTTGGCATATTTAGTTTATGGTATTACATCTACACATAGGTTGAGGAACAGCTTGTACCAGATCCTTCCTAGCACTGCAGCCCATCCAAATTTCGCTGGCTTCCCTAACTGGTTTGGTTTATTGATTCAGTAGCTAATTGCCTTTTAAGCATGAGCTGAAGAAGAATGTGCTAGGGTGATTGGAGTACAGCAAAACCTGCCATTTTCAGAGCCGTGTATTGAAAATAAGACTCACATGGACCACTCCAGATTCTCAAGCTGAAAAAAGACCTTTCAGTGAAAAGTTAAAAAAAATATATTTTTTTTCTTTATGATGCCTTATTATTCAAAGTGCTTATTTGGCTGCTTCCTTGTCTTTGATGATAATCAGTCACGGATTTTTAAGGAAAAATATAATAGGGTGAGCACAAAGTGAATCCTTCCAAGAATATTCTTTTAGCTTCTTGTGTATTTATTCCATTTCCAGAGGAGGTTTGTGGTAAGGTCCATTTGTGCATGCTGAAACGAAAATGGGAATGGAAAGCAGAGGTATGTTGATACTAGGCTGCATGCAGCATTATTACCTTCATGTTTGTCAGTTAAAATACTACTACTGTGGAATAACTCGGGTGGGATATTAAGTTAGTTTTGCCAGCGCTGTGCCGAAGAACAGAACTGCTGCAACAGGCTTGAACCGACCAAAAAAGAACAGAGCGTTACCTTTCGAGTCCAACGCATTTTGTAGGAGCCCAAAGTATGCTTTTTGCTTACATTTTTAATAACATCCAATAACCAGCCGAGCATTCAGCTTTACAGAAGCCGTGATCCTGGCTCTGCTGGCAGTAGCCATCAACATGCTAGACCAATGATGTAATTTTTGGTTTGTGGTTAGTGGTTTCCCCCCAAAAGTTTTTCCTTCAACTTTTTCTGTCCTTTGCCCACTCCTTTGTGCTCTCTGTAAAGATCATCCAACAGTTGTTAGGTTCCTCCAGTAATACTAAGGCAAGAAAAGAGTCCTAACATCTGTTGCTGCTGAGCAGCTACTGCTGAGAGACACCAGGAAGAGCATCTTCTGCTCTGGGATTAGAAAGTACTTTCTTCAGAAGTTGAGAAAGCAACTGAGGCAGTAATTGAAAGTAATTGATGCATTAGGCAGTAATTCAACTCTGGAAGAGGTTCAGGAGAATGAACTGCTTTTTGATTTTTGGCTTGAAAATAAATGGGAAAAACCCCAACTTTCCTGTGTTTGACAAGTAAACCTGTCACTACCTTCTCTACAGGCAACTGTGCAGCTCTCAGTGAATCCAGAGGTGGTGCTGGGACAGACGTGTGCGGCCCTTAGGAGCTGATGATGCGAGCACCTGAGATAGCGTGTGTCCACAGGAAATGTACAATATGGTGTTCCCTGTCTAGCCTGTATCCTTTCCAAAGTTATTTGAACGGAAATGGGGGGAAGGAGGTGGGGGGGACACACGTAAGGACACAGCTGCATCTGACCTCCACTGCCTTGAAGAAAAAAGACAAAACCCAAATGCCACACTCGGCTTTATTCCGGCAGCCCCACGAAGATATGATTCCAGACAAATAGTTATGGTTTGCACTTGCCAGGGGTGCCAACTGAAATGTCAGCTATTTATATTGCTGAGACTGACTTTAGACTGTGGTTTCACCCTGAGTTATAATTGTGACACACAGATGTATTTAAATTTGCTTTGCAGACGAATCTGTCCTTGTGCCATAGGCACAGTTTGGTATCGCTGAATTGCACAGTAATTTGTCCAGTTGCCTACACTGAAGCTTTAGGCTCCACTTGAAGTAGCCCTTTGGCAGGTAAAGGTAAACCAGGGTTTATCTCAGTTTATATCCTTACTGGTATCAAGTAAGGAATGTTTACTTCAGGCACCAAACATTCAAAACTGGTAGTTACCACCATCGCTGCTTCCACTACAACGACTTGGGCATTTTAAGTATTTTACAGAATCATGGAGTTGTCAGAGTTGGAAGGGACCTGTAGAGATCTAGAGATCTTCTAGTCCAACTCTCCTGCTAGAGCAGGATTGCCCAGAGCACATCACTCAGGGCTGCATCCAGGCAAGTCTTGAAGGTCTCCAGAGAAGGGGACTCCACAACCTCCCTGGGCAGCCTGTTCCAGTGCTCTGTCACCCTCACCCTAAAGAAGTTTTTCCTCATATTTGAATGGAACTTCCTGTGTTCCAGCTTGTGCCCATTGCCCCTGGTCCTGTCACTGGGAAGCACCAAAAAGAGTCCGGCTCCATCCTTCTTCAACCCACTCTTTAGACACTTAGAAGCATTAATAAGGTCTCCCCTCAGCCTTCTCCAGGCTAAAGAGTCCCAGCTCTCTCAGCCTTTCCTCACAAGGGAGATGCTCCAATCCCTTAATCACCTTTGTTGCCCTACACTGGAGTCTCTCCAGGAGTTCCCTGTCGCTCGTGAACTGGGAAGCCCAGAACTGGATGCAGTAATCCCTCGCCATAAGGAAGTTTCTCCTCGTATTCAAATGGAACTTCCTGTGTTCCAGCTTGTGCCCGTTGCCCCTTGTCCTGTCACTGGGAACCACTGAAAAGAGTCCGGCTTCATCCTCCTTCAACCCACCCTTTAGCTGAGACACTTAATAGTCATGACAGTAACTTCAGACACTGACTGACTACTGACTTACTACCCAGAACTATTTCTCATGAGTCCTTTTGGTTTTTTAACCTAGCTCCACCTCGTATAACTTACTTCTTTCCTTTGCCCTTGGGTTTGGCACGTGGTAATTTGCAGTTAAGACTGTACAGCTCTACAAGGCTGTGCCCAGGAGGCGTCTCCTCACAGGTGCCATTATCTGACAGGAGATGTGTTAAATACCTTTAATTCAAAGATTTGCTTGAGAATTTTTTGTCGTTAGTAGAGATGGGACTGGAAGGAACGTTAATTCACCCTGTTTCTTTTCTTTCCAGACAGAAGCTGGTAATAACACCAACCTAAACACACTCTTGCTGCTTATGCATTTAATCCACATTAAATACATCGGTGTTTGTTCGCTTCTTAATGGGAATGCAGATTTAAGAGCATCTCAGGTTGTTTTCTGACATCAGGCTGTTTTCCAAACACCAGGTGGCAGGTGCGTCCAAAATAACTCTCCAGTCTCAAGTGCGGTTTGATTACCGGGATTTTGACAGATCTTTTGAGCTCTTGGCTTGATCTCGTTTGCTCTGGGTCTTGCTCAGCTGATCAGACAACTTGTACCTGTTTCTGTAGGAGACAGCCAAGTTCTCTCTTGCGCGTTGGGGAACTGTTCAGCAGCCCCTCGTGAGCAAATCCCACGTGCTGTGCCAGGAAGCAAAAAAAGACCCAAAACCCAAAACATGCGTGAAAGTGCGTTTTTGTTTGCAAGTTTTGTTCCTTCAGCAAGGGAAGCAGCTCTTGAAACACAAATCTCTGAGGTTGTTTTTAGGCTGGTTGGTTGTTTTTTCTTTCTCAGGCCAAGATGGTGTGACAATATGAGTAAACAAAGCATAATTTAGGCACTCCACTGGACTGCAACTGCTTGTGCTCAGCTGAGGTGCAAAATGACAGGATTTTCCCCCAGTGAAAGCCATTACTTTTCTAAATGTAGTAGAGTTAATAAGCTTATTTGACTACATACAGCTTAATGAGTACTAGGAATGAACCTTTGGCTTCCAAGTATGTCTAAACTTTTAGTTTTCCTGAATGCAGCAGGAAAGAACAGCTTAACTTAAAGGGAAGAAGAGAGAATTAGGAGGGTAAAAAAGAATAGCAACAATGAGAAATTCTAGTTACATACTCACCATTATATAATTAGTTGGGCTTTATTTTAATGTTAATTTATTATGCATTTATACTATTTCCTTTTTTAAATGTTTTAAACTACAACATGAAAGTATGTAAGTTTCTAGTGAAAGTCTTGCCTATGCAAATAGCTAATACACATCCAAAATTAAAATTTACATTTCAGTTTTCATGGGAAAAACCTCCTGAATGGCTAGTAATTAGACCACAAAAAGAACTCATTAGCATTGGAATATGCAGTATTTGTCCTTCCCCCTCCCTGATAATTACTATACTTTTTGAGGTGTTCATGTGTTAAGCAAGTGGCTGGCACTTCTTACTCCCGCAGTTGTGGAGAATTCTGTACTTTAGGACAGAAATAAATTTCATCTGACTCACTGGCTTCTGCTTTGCAAATACTTTCACCTGAAGCGATCAATCACTTTTTCTTCCATGTCCAGTTCTGGCAAATCTCACTTTTTTCCCCCACTCTACAATTCAGTTTTATCTCCAGTAGCATATTTCACTTAACATCTGATCCAGAATGCTATTAAAATACGTGGTGGAACGTGCTTCTAAGTTTCCCAGTGAAATATTCTAGTACCTTTATTCATAGGATCAAGAAACAAGACATAGGGCTAAGAAAGGTCTCCTTCACCTGCTGAATCCATCAGACAGAACTGCGTGTTTAAGGACTCCAAACAAAAGACCTGAAATCATTTCATGGTTAAATCACAGTTTCTAAAGTTGCATCTTTAAGCAGGAGCACGCTGGGTAAACAGAGGTACTAAGAACTGGCTAAACCAACAAGGTTTATGCCTCTGCATGTAACAAAGGCAACAGCTTTTGCACTTAAAATTTGGAGAATAAATTGCGCTGCAGCCTTCTGCTGTTCCCTCTGCTGAGCCTGCTGAATGTAGCAGGGCCCAGCATGTGGCTCCTTTTCCCTGGAGATGTTTATTACAGCAAGAACTAATCCGGGTCATTTTTGTTTTAATCACAGCCCTGTTTAGAGTGGTGGCTGTGTCGCACCTAAAGCTCCATTCAGGTCCTGAGCCACCTGGCCTCTGGTTCACAGGGAAGAGGGAGAACCTTGAAAAGTTCAGTCTGAAGGGCCTGCAGTTCACTTTTTGGTGTTATTTCCTGGTTTCTATATGGAAGTCTATGTAGTATTCAAAGCATTTACACCATAAACTAAATATTCCCGGGGAAGACCGAATCTGCATCTCACAGGTTTAGAAGTTCTAAACCATGAGGTCATGAGAGTGCTGCTCTCCATCACTGCTGTTCTTAGTGAGCTCAGCTCTGCAAGACTTCTCTAGGACTGGACAGGGAACAGGTGAAGGAAAACCATAACCTCACTTGGTAATTAGGGTATTGAAGAAAACAAATTGAGTGCTTTTTTTCAAGGTAAATAAAGCCACCAATTCAGAAGAGAGTTAGACTGCTAGTAAATGAACGTTTAAATCAGAATTAATTTCCCAATACCTTCAGAAGCGACACACCTTTTTGGTGGCTGTAGAAGAAGTGCACATATCGGACAAACTGGAACTGATTAGTGTTGTTTGGGGTTTTTTTTTCCCCTGTTTGTTAGGCACATTTGCATGGTGAGGCAAGACACAGGACAGGCGCTTAAACTAGACAGACTGGACTCCACCACCCTCCCACGTAGTGCTCCGAAACGATCAGATCAAAGCATCCGCTGCTTTGCAAAGCTTTCTGCTTGCCCTGACTCTTCCTTTTCCAGTCCTTACCAGCAACAGCCAGGAACTGCAGAGCGAGATCAACAGGGGCATTGCCCCGGGTGACTGACAGAGAGGGTCACGGGGCAACGGCAGAGAGCAAAACTGATCTGGTCTGGGCTCACCTGCCAGGCCTGCAAGTCAGCATCTGGCTGCTGCTCTTGGGTAGGAGGTTGTACTCTTTGAGCATCTCATCACCCATCAGTCTGCTCGTCCTCTTTCCTGCTACAGTCATGAGTCTGCACTTCCAAACAGCTAACACGGTCTAGCTGAATTTAAAATAGGACGTGTTTTGAGTCTTGCTTACCTTTTATTAATGAACAAGCAGCGAGTCTCCGTCCTTTCGCATTTCCCGAGGACAGAGAAGATGGCAGATTTCTAAGGCTGTGAATTCTTTCTAGTGTTTGGCTTTTCCCCACTCAGGGATAAAAGGCAGAAATAAAGTCATTACTGTATAGATAATAATTTGTATGAGCTTCAGTGTTACTTTCTTGGAACAGACTGAAACAGTATGTGTATTTCAAAGTGGAAAAGCAGTGAAACCTTTCATGGTTTCATTATCTGAAAAGTGAAATTTAATGAAAGTTTATTCATAGTCTAATCTGACCCCATATGGCATTAAACACTTGCAAATGCCTTTGCGTTTGAAGCTGGAAATGCTTAGTACTTCACTAAATAAACCTGATCTTCAACCCTTGTGAAGACAGTGGGTTCCAATCAGACCTGTGGTGAATGAAGGTAATAAATCAGTAAATGAAGAAGCCACATTTTCATAGCAGAAGGGCTACTTGAGAAAATGGCCACTTCAGTAACGTTTTATTTATTGTGACAGTTAGACACCACAGCATTCCTTTACAAGTATTAAGCTAAAGCTTTTGGAATTCTGACAGATGCCTACACATAAATTTAAACAAACCATTACAGAATCACAGAATGATAAGGGGTTGGAAGGGACCTCAGGAGATCATCTAGTCCAACCCCCCCCTGCCAGAGCAGACCCACCTGGAGCAGGTTGCAAAGGAACGTGTCCGGGCAGGTTTTGAATGTCTCCAGAGATGAGACACGACCAGCTCCCTGGGCAGCCTCTTCCAGTGCTCTGCCACCCTCAAAGTGAAGAAGTTCCTCCTCATTCTTTCACTTTGTCACCTAGCCATTGCTACCATATGCCCTCTTGTTGACTTTGCAGTAAAATTGTTTTCTTGCTGCATATTTTGTACATTTGCTCAAAGATTTGCCCTTTGTAAGTTCCATCTCTCTCCTCAGTTCTGTGCTACGGCTCCGTCACAGCTCAACATGGAGCACTGAAGACAAATGATCTCTAAGAGAAAAAACAAAGCATAACTTGGTTTTGCTGCTGCTGTTCTTTCCAGAGCTTTACCTGACACTGCTGCTATAAAGCCTTACCTCAGTCTGGATATAGTTTGTGTGACAATTCTGAATACATTTTATAATCATCTCACAGCTGTCCACACACAAGCATTTTGAACTTGGTTAGCGGCCATTATACCTGTGTCACCTCTCTGTGGTCTGGTGTACAAATACCCCAAAAACCCCAAACCCTGTGGCTGAACCTCTGTTACAGTGTTCCTGATTAAAAAAAAAAAAATAAAAAAATTGCTGATCTACAGTAGTTTAATAATAGTAACAGTTCTGTAAACTGCACCTAAAGCTAAATCATTGCTGCATTGTGTCAGACACTTACCTGTTATCCTTAACGTTTTGGTTGGAACTTCTGCCTAAAAAAACCCCCACCACTAAATAAATCAACTCAGTTACTTGGGTGCCTTCTGATCTCTTTCCTGCTCCGTAGTCATATCTGTTCTGCGAGGACTGACTGTGGTTTACCCCACTTGGACTAGAATTGCATCCAAACTAACTTCAGTGAAGACACTTTGTAATTGCGAGGCAGAACGGGATTTGAAATAACATTCTCATGATCAAAGATTCTAAGAAGCTTTTGTAATAATTGGAGAATAACAACTGTATAAAATGTGTTTGCTTCTCATATTTAAATGAAGCATAAAGATAAAATGCATGAGAGGCTTATTAAATGAACATACAGATACTGCATCTGATAAGATCAAAGCAATTGAGTGGGATTTTAATTTAGGCATTTGACTGACTTTGTCTAAAAAAAAATAAATATGTTTTTGAAGTAATGCTGGCCTCATTCCATAATATCTGAGAGGTTCACTCAGTTGTGGATTGCTCCACTGGGCTATTCCCTCCACTGCTGATATATTATTATTTATATCATATCCTGAGAATACTGTACATGCAAAATACGCAGGCAGAGTTCCAGGCCTGAAGGCCTTCAATCTAAATGGGCAATATAGAATGGGTGGGATAATAAATTGCAGTTCTTTACTTGAACTGTAAGCAATGTCTTTCAGCTCTGAAATTATACCCTTCATCCACTTTGAACTGAAGAAGCATTCAGTTCTCATGCCGTGGCAACACAACTCAGTCTGATTATGGCGGGTCTGCCTATGGGTTTCACTGCCTTTAACAAAATAGGCTGCTTTTAAAAAATTAGTATTCCTGCAAGTCACACAGGAAAACTGTTTTATGGTTTTAAAACGGAGAGATGGAAATAAGACTTGAGCCAAAATCTGACTCTGAAAATCTCCTGTTTGTATCAAAAAGGCTTTGATTTGAGGGTTGGAGTGGGAATACAGTTATCTGCTACAGAACTAAGTAGCCTTGGGAAGAAAACTTCAGAAGAAGAACTCCAAGCATCTTGCTTCACCACTTTGACAAAATAAGGCCGTATCTGCCAGCTGTGAATGCAGAACAAAAAATCCCAAATACTTCAGGCTGCTTCATAGAAGTTTGTCCTGGCAAGTGGGTCTCAAATAAGCCCAGACACAGCCTGCCCGGAGCTCTAACACAGAGAGCAACTATTTGCACATCTCAGGAAAGGCCAAGGTGGGGCAGAGAGAGAAGAACCTACGGTTCACAATTACCAATTTGGTTCTTCTGTCACAATGAAGCTCCCTTCCATGAGGGGGCTGAAGCTTTCTTAGCAGCGGAATGAATTTTCTCAAGACTCATCAACTTTTCTCACTTCACCTTAAAGTTCTATTTCTATGGAGCTCTTTAACACAGGCACCAGCAATCTTTTTTTTCAAATGCTTCACAAAAGCAAAAGCTGTCCTGTCATCTTTCTCTCCTCCTGTCAAACACAATTGGGACAAACACCTCTCTACAGTACCTAGTCCCACCTGAACCCAGCTGCTTTGGCAAAATTCCACAACCTTGGTCTCCATCCTTCAGACTCTTCCTTATACTTGTTTCTGTGTGAGAGAATGACGTTGGTACATATTTTCATTCTGTCCCTGATTCAGCTTAAAATATATGCTCTTATATGTAATTGAAGGGAAATCTAATTATTTCTGCTTAAAATACCATTAAATTAACAAGTCTGCTTTTATTTCCCCTGTTTCAAGCAATTATGTAGTTTGCTTCTACCAGATTTATGCATCAAATTAGGCAGTCCTAAAAGTGAGAAATAATACGCTGGCTGCACACTGAGGCACTGTAAAAGCAGCTTTATATTCCAGTACCAATAATTCTGCTTTGCCATACTTCATCTTTTCTTTGGCTATGCCTCTGCTGAGGGAACATGCCCAGAGTTATCTCACAGACTTTTATGTTGGCTGCCTCGGCTCTAATTTTAAAAGTAATTTTTTGAAGGGCTGGAGTGGTTCCTTACCTTTGATGGCCCGTTGCCCTCAGTTAGTGGTTTCTACCCATGTAGGAAGAAGGTTCTCGCTTTCCTGAAGAAGCCCAGTCCTGATATACTGGGGAGAAATTAAAGAAACCCTGGCATTTCTGGTTTTATTCTCTTAAAGTGTTAGGCTGTGCTGGGTAGTTCAGCAGCAGCTTCATAAGATGAGCCTTCCCCCAAGCAGGGGTGAGACCCTAAGAGGCAGGCAGAGTCCTCTGAGTTTCACCCATCGGTATAAATTACAGTGCTCCGCTCACTTCAAGCTGTGATTTTGGAGTACGTGGGACAAAGGCACGTGAATGAAGGAGTGTGAAGCCTGCTGTACCAGTGTGCAGAACTGTTGATCTGGCACTTTCTCTGACCACTGCTTTCCCTAACAAATCATGATTAAGAGGCAGGAAAGAAGAGTAAGCCTGCCAGTGTGAGCTTGGGTTCCCTCTGAAGATTTCGTGCTGAGCAGGCAGAGTTGTTTTGGAAGACAAGAGAGTGTGTTTCACTGTTTTTGGACGTGACAATTTGACTTCTTCAGAGAAGCTTTTATTTCCTGCATAAAGGAATATATCCACCCCAGATAAACTGTCACTCAAAGTCACTGTGGGTCCAATTTCCTTCACTATTTACGTCAAAGTTAATTTAAAGTGATGTCTTTTGACTTCTCTACTCCAGATAGGAAAAACACTGGATGAAAACAAACACCATAATATCTGGTTCCGCTAAGGCAGATCTATTACTGCTAAGGGGAAAAGTCCAGGTTGCTACTTCAAATGTTCCTTTAAATGTTCTTCCTGGGAACACGAAAAGGCAACTTTCTTGAAAAAGCCCGGGTATCTCTCTCATTGCACAGCACACAGTAACTTGTGCGTTAAGAGAAAGGAGTTTCAGAAAGGCGGATACATAACTCTGGTATGTAAAGTAGATTAGACTTTTACATTAAAGACCGATTCCCAAAGACAATTCAGTCACTCTGCCAACCACGATGTCCCTTAGTTATGCAAATGACCAAGCAGAGCAGCGATTATCTGCTTATGCCAACGCAGGTCTTCCCACCACTGATGGTTTTTTTGAAAGTACCTGCTGCCCTGATGGGCACCGGCTCCTCTCAGAGTCCTTTTAGCAATTTCTGAGCACAAAAAAAAAAAAAGGTTATTTAAATGTAGTCCTGGAACCTGGAATGATTAATCCGTCCATTCATGAAAAGCATCAAAAAGATACTTTGAAGGTTTTATAAAAACGTTCTGTAAGCTCGTAGCAAAATACATATGAGTAACAGCTGTTCTAGTAAAAGTTTACAGCGATTTCCCAGTGTTCTTTTCTCACTGTCTCAGATCCTCTACATTTCCATGCTACGGCCAGAGTTTCTGCTACTGAAATGCTTTTCTTGACTGAAAACTGCAGCAGGACATACTCTTGTAAGGATGCAGGCTCAAGGAAAAAAGTAGTGCTGTTTTTAACATTTTCTGTCTGGAAGTCACCATTCATAACTTAGAACACATACTGTGAAAAGATGGAGAAAACCATTGATTGATTTAAATCTGCCTTAATTTTTTACCGAAGGCAAAACCTCCACACACTGGTGCTTAATCATACTTTGCATCATGTACAAGCATGCAGTTTTCCATACAAATTCCATAAGGTGTTTAATCTGCTATTGCAAAAATACTTATTTGCATACAATCACACCCTGCTGTGGTTTTAAATGTTTTCTGAGAATACATTTTGAGCCTATTATCTTAACCTCACTGCCTTTCTACCCACATATAGACTAGCAGACATGCAAACCCTTTAATTTTTATTCAGGCCTGACTGCAATTAAGTTGAAGTGCATCTGTTCTTTAAAACTATAGGACTCAGCTTATTCCATAAGTATTGTCGGTGAATACACCATGGTCCAGCTGTTGAGCTGTAGCAGAGTCTGCATCTTACAACTAAAATAGTTCTAATTACAGGAGAAAATGGTGATGGGCAGTTTGGGGTATATTTGTAGTCTGGATTGTTTGTTCATACCCATACCATGCCTGCCAGCTGTTGAACAGAAACAGTCAGTCACAAACAGCACTACCTTATCTTTGAAAAATCTTAACCCAAATACCAAGAAGCACTGACCCTAGTTAGAGAAACCAAGGCAAAGGAGAACATCTTTTTTTACCAGCTTTCTTGTCAGATATGGAGTTGATCCAGATGCAGAGAATATGCACTTAGACAATCACACCATGTGAGTGGCAGCACACGCTGTGCTGGGTGTGCTCTTTAATAGCCACCATCAAGCCACTAAACAGAAAGTACCACAGGTGACTCTTGCTTTATGGCAAATCCAAAGGGTCTTGTCCCCACTACGTCCTTGCACTGTGTTTTAATGTATATTAGTTAACCCACACCAAATATATTCCACTCTTGTCAATTCATATACCATATGGAATAATATATAATTGGGGCACAAGCACATGCTAAGAACCTCTCTTAAGAAGACAGAATCACGTAGGTTGCAGTGGGCCTCAGGAGGCCACCGAAGGCCACCTACTTCTCAAAGCAGGGCCAGCTGGAGCAGATTGCTCAGGACCACGTCTAGTCAAGCTTTGAGAATCTCCCAGGAAGGAGGTAGCACAAGGTCTCTCTCAAATATTTCCAATATTTGACCACCTTCATGGTAAAAAATAAATAAGTCAATCAATCGATCAATCCATCAATCTCTGTATCTAAGCAGAATTTCCCATATTGCAACTTGTGTCCATTCCCGCTCAATATATCCCTCTCTATATGAGAAGCATCTGGTTTGGTCTTCCATGCAAACATCAGTAAGCTCTTCCCTTAGCCATCTTCTTAAGAGTGAGCAATCTCAGTTCCTTCAGTCTTCTACAATACACCATTTCCCAGTCCCCTGACCATCTGGGTGTCTCTCTCCCATATTAGCTGCAAAACGGTCACACTACATCAGACTACCTAGTTATGCCTAACTCACTTCTGGTCTTAATGACCAGGACTGAACAATCTGGAAAAGAGTAAAAAGAACACGTCAACTATAGCACAATCCTTCTTGATACATAATCAGAGTTTCTAGTAAATCACAGGTTAGGGAAAACCTGAACCAAAGGCCGCTGTATTCCATTCCATTTACTTGCTGCCAATGCACTGCTTCCCTCTTGAGTTTAATCCCTTTTCAAAAGTAATGCTATACTTCTACACAGGATATGCTTCTACATTTCTGGAAGCAGTCAGCTCCATACTTTAGTTCTGCAGCATCTGAAAAAAAAAAAAGGATTACCTTTTGTTTGTTTTAAACCTGCTGTCCATGACTTCTTCCGCTGTGTGCCCACTTACTAGAAAAAGTGAATGAGAGCTCCCTACCTTCTCTCCACAAGGCACGGCTTTATATAATTCAATTATCTTCCCTCAGTCGCCCAGGCATTGTCACTTTTGCCTTTTTCAAATTGAAAAGTGCAGGTGTTGGTAGTGATATTTTAAATAGAAACCATTCTCTGTTTCACTATTATTTTCTCTACCTTCTTTCTGACTCAAGAAACTAGAGCTTCACACTGTTCTCTACATGTGGCCACACCACTCATCTACACAGAGATGTCACAACATTTTCTGCTTCCTTCTGTCTTCCTTTTCCAGCAATTCCTGGTATTTCTGATGTGGAGGTAGAAATTAGGTTTCCAAGGAATTACCCATAGTGGTTCTAAGAACTCCTTCCACAACAGTAACAACTGTAGAACCTACCAGTAGGCACACACAACTAAGACTGGCTTTGCCTGTATGCATTGCCTTACAGTTATTGAGAGAGAATTTCAATTCCAAGCTTAACACTCATGTTGCAGACTGAGATCTTTTTGCAACTCCTTGCTGTCAGCTTCACACTCCACTACTCTAAAGGACTCTGCATCAGCAGCAAACTGTGCTGCTTCCTTATGCACTCTCTTTCCAAGCCCATTTCTGAATATGCTAATGAGTGCAGGTCCCAGCATGAATCCCTGTGGCAGTCCAATCGTAACTCTCCCACAGTGTAAAAAATGACTATTTATTGCTACCCCCTTAACTCTTCTCTTTCAGCTAGTTACTAATTTACAAGACAGCCTTCCCTCCTAACCTATCGCAGCTAATGTTCATTAGCAGCACCAGTGAGGGGCTGTGCCAAAAGCTCTTTTTGATATCACTACAAGGAATGTATCACCCTGGTTTATCAGTTTCTTGTTCGTAACACACAGAACTCCATAGATATGACCAAGCTTCTCTATCAACAAAAACCCATGTTGATTTTTCCATAGTCAGACGTATTTGTCTGTATGCTGAAGCCTCACCCCAGCTCTCTGTCACTGATTTGCTTGCACGACCCGAGACAAGTCTTGATGACTACACCAGTAAGAGGACTCAGATGCTGAAAATGAACACATGATCCTTAAATCCAAAATGACTGTCTTCAAAACTCTCATCCAGTTGATTTCCAGCTATGGAGGTCCTTACATTCCATAAATTCCTATTTCAGTGAAGTTCCCAAACCGTCTCTGACTGCTTTTTTAACTTCCCAGCAAGCTAATTCTACTCTTAAAGGTCCAGCCCAGACAGTCATAACTAAACTATTGCAGTGGCTATAACCATATGATGGTCATAGCACACCCTGAGTGAAGGACAATGTTAATTTGTATGTTCACATATGGAGTATGAAACCAAACCCAGGCTCTTCACAGAGTTTCAGGGTTTCTAATCACTGAACTATAGGAAAAGGACAGGATGGTTTCTCCTACCCCTTAAATGTTAACGTCCTGTATAAAGGGGCCCGCTTAGGCATCTAATGGGAAAGAGTTTACTGAAGTGAGCTGCAAGTACAGCAAGCAGCTCCTTCCAACTCAGCTAGTTTCGGGAGAGATGTTGAGACATACTTGTAAGTTTGGCAGCTGTACTTGCCTGCATTGAATAGCTCTTGTCCTGTCATGGGCACCACTGAAAAAAGACTGGCCCCACCCTTCAAGTATTTTAGGCATTGATCAGATTCCCCCTCAGTCTTCTCTTCTCCAGACTAAAAAGGGCCACATTCCTCAGCCTTTCCTTGTAAGAGAGATGCTCAAGGCCCCTAATCATCTTCGTAGCCCTCTGTTGCACCCCCTCCAGCAGCTCCCTGTCCTTCTTGAACTGGGGAGCCCAGAACTGGACACAGTACTCCAGATGGCGCCTTACCTGCTCGTAGGACACAACAGACACAAGCCCATCATCTTACAAGATTCTTTAGCACTGGGACTTCAGTCCCATAAATATCATTGGCTTTTCACAGCGAAAAGTTTAGCCAGCTTCTCGTTCAGAGTGGATCCCACGTGATCCCGTTCCTCCGCTTGCTTCTACCACGTATCATATATGAAACCCAGACAGAGAACGAGCTGTGACTGATTCTACCTATCAGCAAGGCTCTTCAATGTTAACTGCCACAAATCTGAGCAGCACAGTACCGAGACCCTTGGCAGACCTAATCCACGCTCCCTGGTAAGTAAAATGAAACTGTCTTTCTTCTCTAGTAAAGGAAACACAGAACTAATTCCACCAATGCTAAAGAAATATCAACTAACACAGTAACATATGCTCTAAGAATACCAAGGTAGTTATTCACTAAATGAATAAATAAGGCAAAAGGCAAAATAACCAGCTGTTTTCTCCCATGAGAGGCATCCATTCTGTGTCCTGAATGAGGAAGGGGCAAAACAGAAAAATGGTGTACGATAGGCTACTTAATTCTATCCTGCTTTGTACCCAAAAGGGAGTCAAAATTATAGTCGCACGGGTTGCCTAATTTTTAAGTCTGACAGTGAGACAATGCTCTTTGAACACTGTTCTGTGTGTAGTACATAGTCAAGTGAGCACAGTTCTGAGGTGCTGAAACTGAAATACAAAGGGGTGAAATAAGGACATAACAGCAGTCTTCACTTGGAATTGCCTTGCTTTTGTCAGCTGAAGTCAGATCTTGAACGTTATTGCAACACACTGTAGCTTTTTTGCATTGAATTAGATTTACATCCCACTTGGTTATCACAGGCTAGTTGGAAACAGACATGTGTATGTTCTGCAGTCAACACATTGATGCTCCTCCTGGGAAATAGCCAGCAAGAAGCTACAGGAACTGTGTGTGGCAGCCTCTGTTGGGGGAATGAAAACAGTTCAATTTGGTTAAGAAGAACATTAATTTGCGATGAGAACTGAATTTGTATATAAACTTGGGAGGCCCAAAAGGCAGCTTCACTGGCAATGATGTTTTTCAGGCTTTCAGTATTCGAATGGTAAGAGACCAAATATCTAATATGTCAAGGAGTAAAATGCATAGCATCTTAGATGGCAAGCTCAGCCAGAGCTCAGAGAAAATACCTAAGTTTAAAATTATGTTTTTGCAGCTCATTTTATTATTTTTAAAAGTCTACTGACCAACTGTCACAGCGACAAGTATCCCCTCCTGCAGAGTACTTTACTTCGAGCTTGTGGATCCTTTAACGATGTCAATGCTGTATCTGCACAAGAAGACAATTTATACAACTGAGGAAAAACATATTGGAATACAGACATGAGGAATTCCTGAATGTCCAGATCTGCTCTGCTTTTCCTTGAATATCATAGAAAGTTTGTTATATTCCAGAAGTCATTTCAGGGAAAGTTTCACTATGTGAATTAAAATGTCCTGCTGCAAGATGCCTTTATTTACTGTTGGATTTGAATGGGTTTTTTTTCTCTTTTAATTGAAATGATGGCAACTTAACTAATGATGACCATACTTAATGAAGTACTGAACTACTGGTTTAAATTATTGGCTCAATATTGTACTTCCTTCTGAAAAAAGACAAGACTACTTACTCGTGAGGTGTTCTTTCTTAAGAAGTGCAGGATCAGGCCACAAGTGGCTGCTGTATGGCCCATACTGTATGCAAGGGATTTGTGCAATTGCGAAAACAAAAACTCCTTGATTTGATATACAAAAGGTCATTCTACTTAGCATGCCACACATGAGGGGAGGCAGAACGTAACATGACTGGTGTTACTCTGTTACGCTAGCACACCAAGTCCAACTCTCTCTCTTTGTAAATCTGTTTTCCAGCCCCTGAAATGTTATAGGCTGAATGTGTGACTTTTTTTTTTTTAAGCAAGAAGTTTTTGATATAGTGTCAAATGGAATTTAGAAAGGGGGGGTGGCGGTGGTTAGAATAAAATTACACTCTAGGTAGCCTCCTACAGCAGAAAGTGAGCTTCTATACCACATTTCAATCAGACACATGCTTTCACTGCTGAGTCATAAACCCCAAAAGACTGTGTTTATAATAGAGCCCTCACCTATAGCTAGGTTAGGTGGTGCCTATAGCAATATCAAAGGCTGCTTTTATTACAAAACAAAGTGTCTGCAGAGTTATAGGATTTGTAATTAGTATGTTGCTATGGTTTTATTTGTAAGAAAAACAGTTTACTCTCCTATGTTTACTTCAGAATAGACTTTAGAGTTGAAACATTAAGGATGTGAACCAGTATCCATCTCCAAAAATACATTCTGACTTCATGCTGGGGTATACACATCTCATACTGATCAGAAAAGTCTTCCTGGTTGAGAAAATAAACTATACATGAAATGGAATAGGCTCCAAAATTCTTGGGAAGAAGAAATATAACTTCTTCACTTCAAACCCTTGAGAATTTTGTTGCCATGAATCTCTGAATAACATACAAAAGTTAACTGCAGAAACACAATGCAGAATTTTGCATTCTATGCCCTGAGATTTCCTTCTGTGTCAGGTGTCAGGCTCAGGCATTAAGAAAGAATACCAGATAAATGAGGGAGCACTGGATTGGATAAATCTGCTGTTAAAACACTGTATGTAACTGCACTGCTCTCTTGCTTACAGAGCTGAACACTGCCTAAATCAATGTAGGTCAAGGAACTTGACCCACAGAGTCCAAATTCCATGATAAAACCCACGACAAAGTGTTGGTATTGTCTTGTAAGAATCCAGGAACTGGAACAAAAGGGGTCTATGAACCAACACTGAAATACATGTGAAATGAGAACTTCTAGAAATCCAAGTTACAGTATATCTGATGGGGTTCAATTTTATTTCCTCTTCAAAAACTAAGAATTTTTTCCAAAATATTTATATGACCTTCTAACTTTTAAAGTAAAAGGAAGTGTTAACCTGAAAATTTTCATTTGGGGTGAAAGTTCCATTATTAGTAAAAAAGTCAGTTCTAAATAGAACTAAAATTTAACACCTTTAAAGTGACTATTTAATTGGGTAAACCAGTTATGTATCAGAGAACGATGAAATGTCTGATTACTTGCCTCAGAAAAGCCAGGCATTTAGCACACCCAGTAGCCACTTTATAAGACCATGTAAGAAATGCCCAAGCAAACAAACTGAAATGTTTAGCTACTAAAATAACAGCAGTATATTAGCTATGGGCTAACCACTTCTGGAAGAGCTTTAAAGGTGGAAGCAGCATCTCATTTTTAAAAAGAGTGAATCTCTTTTTAAGAGAGCTCTAGTGAAACAACAAAGAAAATCTCTGACTTCAAAGTTGATCTAAATAAAGTTTAGGAAGATCTGAAACAGAACCGAAGATGCCATCAAAGAACTTAAAGCGATGTAAGTTTGTTATTTGCAGAAGTCTGCAAGCTGCTATGCATTTTTTGAAAGACCAGCAACTGATACAGCATCTGGATAGAGTTGCAATAATGATTGTAGATATGACCAGCAACCAATATGTCATGGATCCTAAACATCTATGAAGCGAAAAAAAGAAGGAACAACAATGTGACTAGTTAGAAATTCTCAGCAGGAATGAGACACAACAAGGTCTTAAGAAGCCAGAAAACCACCTGGAGAAAGACACGTAAGAGCCACAGAGCCCAGCAAAGTTCCAGTATCTAAACACAGAATTGCTCTGTCAGTAAATCCGGGTGAGCTGGGTAAAATAACACCAGGGCAAACGGTGAAGATGACCAATTTGACAGATGAACAAAACCAGCACTTCACCTTTGATGAAGACATTAAACTTGACTGTTGAAGAGACACTGCATTATGCAAATTTAATAGAAATCCATTCATTAGTGCACATACAACCATTCACATGAGTTGATGAAAGCATGCTGTGAGCTACAGGGAGCAGGAAAAGAGATAAATGCCCCAGCAGAACAAACACTGTTCCTTGCTCTTCCAGACACTGCTGAGAAGGCCACGGAAAAAAACATGCAATGTACAAATACGTCGTTGGATATGAATTCACAGATCAAGATCAACAACTGAAGCCACGTGGACTTTAAGGCATGTCTGCATCATAAAGGACCTGAAGGTCACAATGAATCCTGCAGATGTTTATCTTAAGAGTGGCTCATTGCTTTGTAGCCCATTGATATATTACATTTAAGGCATATGAACATACACAGTCTGTTAGATGAGAGTTTGCTACATGACTTCAGCTACAGGAAAATCCCATTCCCTCTGCTTTATCCATCCAGCTGTCTGAGCACTGACTCACATGCGCAAAAGCCAACAGCTGCAATGGTACAAACGTTAAACCACAGTTGTATTCCCTTTACTTCTAGATATTATCACCTTTCTAGGATTTACATCTGAAGAAAATCTCTGCATGGACTTCACGTTCTCCAGTTCTCATACAACCTACGAATTAAATGAATGTTGTGGTAGTGGAGAACTGTCATCCATTCACTTCTGCCAGTTCTGCTATAAAGCAGTAACTGTCAAGGGAAGCGAAGAAAAGCGAGCAACTGCTAGAGGAAAATTCTTCATTCTCTCTGCCAAAGGCTTCAGATAAACTGAAACACAGTCAAAACATGAGTTGCACAACCCTTGAGAAAGTAAGATAGATAGACAGAGTAGACAGACAGATCAGTTCTGTGAAGTAACTCAGTGTTAGGTGCTGTTTAGTTGAAAGGTCAGAAGTTAGAGCAAGGCCAAAGAAGCTAGACAGTAGGGAAACATATGTGATGTGATCTGAGACACAGCTGAGAGTTTTGTGCAAGTTGCTGGCTGCTCTAACCAATGCATTTGATTTGTGTGTGTGTGCTGGGACAGTAATTACACACTCAAGATTAATTGCAGATTACAAATCTTTCGGCCCAAGACCTGTCACGCATATTGGTCTATAAACAGGCAGCACACAAGATGACATATGGGCAGCAACAGCGAGAACAACCATGTGATGGTTTTTCAAATGGGCTAACAGGAGTGTCATTTCCACAGACCTGCACAACATGCAGGTGTGGCACCTTCTCTCATTAATCTTCTTGTTTCTCACATTTCTTTTTGTGGCATCTTTGTTTTTAATACCTACACTCTCCACCTTTATTTTCAATTGCACATAGTGTACTTTATAAAAACTGAGCACCTTCAGTGGCTGTAGATGAGCTACCACAGCAGTGTGTGAAATAACCCTGGGACATCATCTGCCACACAACAAACAGTGGCTGCCTGGCAAGAAATTTACAACAAACCACACCAAACCGACTGAGCCAATCCTTTCCAAACCTGTGCATGCAATTCCAGCTTTAATTCTTTATTTTTCTTTTTAAATTTGTTTTGGGCTTTTTTGGTTTTGTTTTGGGTTTTTTTTTTTTTTTGTTTTACCTGAGAAACCAGTAAGACCCGCTTCGCGGCTGCCTCCCCTCATAGCTGGCCCCTGCACCGCTCCGAGCCGCGCTCTCCGCTGCTTGCCGGCTCCCCCGCCGGGCAGGTGACGGGCCGGGGCTGGAGTCGGCTGAAGTGCCAAGGCCGAGTGACAAGCCAGATGACAAGGCAAGGCGCGAGTGACAGACCCGCCACCGCCCCCCTCGCCGTTCAACAGTCGCCACGCACCGCCCCCTTGGCCGCTGGGCCCCGGAAGTCGTTCGCCCCGTGTCCCGGAAGTTGTCGCGGGCAGAGTCCGGCCCAGAGCGAGGCCCTGTCGCTGCCGCTATCGGGAGGCGCAGCCGTTACCCCGCCGCGCGACGCGGGGCCGCCGTCTCGCCCCTCACCGGCGGCCCGGCCGGCTTGGCGAGGCGCGGCGCGGCGGCCAGCGCGGGGCTGATGGCGGAGGTGAGTGCTGGTCCGTTCCCCTTCCTCCTTCCCCCCCAGCTCCTTCTGACGGGGGTGCCCGACCGGCTCTGCTGGGAGGGGGCGGCAGCGGAGGCTCCCAGGGCCGGGCTCGGCTCGCCCGTGNGAGCGAAGCGTGAGTTTAAAAACAAAAGAGGAGCCGTTAAAGTTGTTCCGGCGGTGGGTTTGGTGGAGGCGGGTCTGGATCCCGGCTGCCCGTTGAGTGCTCGGTGTGTCTGGGGTCTCCTGGTCTGGTGTCACCTGTCAAGCGCTCACACCTTCTTCTGGGCCAGCTGCTTCTGTCACACGCCTCTCAGGGCGTTTTCTGTTCCACCTCGCTGAGCGAGTCCAGGGGCTTTCGAGGTGCGAGCCCTTGGCCTAATTGAGAGGGNGGTGGGAGTAGCCCTGCGTATCGCCTCTTCCCGTGGCAGCCTGGCTGGGACGTGCCTTGAGGTGGGAGCTCCGTTCGAGGTGCGGGAGCTCACTGTGGGGGCGGTTGGGGTAGGGGGAGGGCGGAGGCCNGCGGGTTAGGGTCAGCACACAGAGCTTCCTGAGGGGACGGGGGCTTTCCCAAGCGGTGCTGTGTGTATGAATGAAAATGATAGCTAGCGTACATGCTCCTCACTTTAAGCTCCCTTTCATCTGACGTATCCCTAGGTGCGAACGTAGCAAGAATAGATCTGAAGAATCACAAAGGTCAAAAAGTGTCTCACTACTCGTTTGACTCGGTTCTCCATCTAAACTTGATTTTCTGGAAAAGAAACGCATGTTTTCTCATCTTCCTGCTCACTACATCTTGCGTAATATGCATATAATGCATAAGAAGTGATAATCATGGTTAGAAATTACTAGGAATGTTGTTGGACTGTGAGTTGAAAATAGTGCTGTTATTACAATGGAAACATACTATAGAAATTGGGGTTGGTTTTAGTAAGTGTTGAAAAAGTTGCCAAATGTGGTTTGATTTTAATATTTTTTAGCAACTTTTTAATTTGTGACGTTTTTGAACAGTCCTTGAATTTTTGTTGTGACATTTAGTGTAATGAATAAAAAAAGTTTTCTGCCTAAGTATTTTTTATCTTCCTTTAATGGTGTTAATTCTAGCAGTAATTCTATACTATGAATCAGTCGTTAACATCTGCTCTGCTAACTCTACAACATATTTGTATTTAGGGGTATGAAAAACTTAATTTTTTTAAGATTTATAGCTGTGTTAAAAGTGCTATCGTATTAAGACAGGTGGGTTCCGATGCAGTAACCATCCTGTTTTCTTATTAAAGTCAGCAGACCTGCCAGGGAAGTTTGTTGTCTGTTTTCTTCAGTTAGCAAGTGCATTTGAAAAGAACACTGGTCTGTGCAGGCTTAAAAAAAAAACCTGTATCAGTATAACTGACCAGTTCAAGTCCAAAACCTGTGAACTCCGTTCTAATTGGAAAGTGATTAAGAAGACTATTCCTTGACTGAGAGTTCTGGAGTATTTTTCCCCTGGTATCAAGAATGCATTGAAAATGCTTGTTGAAACAATGCACCAGCAGTTGTGTGTATTATCTGGTCAAATGGCCTTCCAGGGTTTTGCTTGCTTTGCACTTCAGTGGCTTGTCTTAAATGGTGAGTTGTATGATGAAACTACTCTGCCTATAAGAACTACAGAATTGACTACAAGAAATTTCTGTCATAGAATTCAGAAAGATAGTCTTAAATTGTTGCGATGGGCAGGTGGTAGTTTGTAGAAGAATCTGTCCTTGTCAGAAAAGTTAAATAAACTGGAAGAATACAATATTTTTTTTATTTTTTTTTTTTTAAATGTGGTTGGACTTGATGATCTCAAAGGTCCCTTCCAACCACTAAGATTCTGTGATTCTGTACGTGGGAAGCCTGATTTGTGGATACATGAATCTGATTCTGCACTTAAGTTACACAGTTCTTGACATGTAATGTTACCATGTCTTGTCTTTTGAATTGATGTGATTCCTTTGTTCACTGGGTGATTATAACAAATACATTTACTTGCCATGGAAATAATTCCCTGCTAAATCTAATGATCCAGTAGTTCCGTTTGGGAGTTAGCAAGATTATTGTTAATGGTCTGTCTGCACTCCTTCTTCTGTTACTTTACTGTTCAACTTTAGCTTGAGAGTAGCTATATCCATGTTTATTACGGGTCCGAATCTGAACTCATTTAACTGAATTTTATTTGCTTCTGTGACCATTGGGTGTTGTAGTTTTAAGACAAGCAACTTCTTCAATAGTGGATGAAATGAACTCCTGAGCAGAGAAGTTTGCAAGACCGCTTTAATCACCTGGGCCATTGTTTAAATTCCTTGTAAATACGAGCTGCAGTTAAGATAATAGTTAGTGTGACTGCATTGCTTTTATTACATGTGTGTTCTTCCTATGCAAATATCTGAGGTGGTTTAATCAGTGATATTTAAAAATATATCTGGTGAAAGTATCATTAAGGTAGAGTAACTAATGCTCTATCTTCTCTTTATTAAAAACAAAGAGTGAAATTCATTCATGTAGTGAACTGGCCTCTTTTCCTGCTGCTTAGGTTTCTGGAAAAAAAGTTGGGACAAGCCTCAATCTTAGGAACAAATTAATTAAATAGTCATGTTCAGCTGTTTTGGCAAGTTTAAATTTAAAATGTGGCATGTATGGGTCTGTTTCCACAGCATCACAAGCTGATCAAAATTGGGCCTTCCACCTTCCCAGCCTTCTTCTTCCTCTTTTGTCTTTGTGCTGGTAAGGATTGCCCCAGGAGTGAGCTGGTTCAGGAAGCTGAACTAGCTGGAAACTATCAATTTTTTTTTGGTAGAGTTAGTTTTTCTGAAAGACTCAGTGCCTTGAAGTGACGCACTCTGCAGTTGTGTACCTGCTGGTGGCTGCGTGAGCAAAGAGGTGGGATGTGAGAAGACGGAGGGGAAGAGTGACCTGAAGGGCTGAGACTGATGTGAGGGCATTCTTGCAACCTGCTGCTTTCTATAGGTGTCCAGCCAGCATGGACCAGCTCCACCATTGAAAAACATGGTCCTGTTTGTTTCCAGCCTGCTCTGCTGCTTCCTCCTTGTGCAGGCAACTACTTGTAGAGTTCTGTGGTGAACTGGGTTGAGGTTTGAACTGAGTCGGGGGAGGGGCAGGGAGGGGAGGGTTAGGTTGAAGCTGGATCAGTTTGCTGCACAAACATTTGTGCTGGCACAAAGATGGGGGTGGAAGCAAGCAGTAAGGGGAGCAGGGTGTGTCTGTTTCTTTTGGTGACAGTGACACATTATGCTCCGCAGTAGTCTAATTCAGGAAGGTTAAGCTCGTACAGCGTTGAGCGTTTGAAGACATTGTTCAGTTATGGTTCATAGGCATATTTTACATCTAAGACCTCTTAATCCATGGCAGCGTGTCTCTGATTTCATTATGGACTTTGAAGGGATTTTGAAGAAAGAAGCCAGCCTTTTGTATAGAAACTAATTATTTTTAGTGTTTTTATTTGTTACCTAATGTTTCATTTAGCAGTACTTAATGGGAAAAATATGCTCCTGTTCATAACTGCTGTCCCTCCATCAAATTCCTGCAGCAATGAATTTGTGCAGCATGTATATTTAGTTTTTAAATTTAAAAGACAGCAATCATACCCTCTACTAAGAAAACCACAGGGTGTTTTGTAGTAAGAAGTAAATTTAAAAAAAAAACACGCAAATGACGAAACTCATGAAAATTATGAGGCTGACCCAAGACATACATTATAACATCAGACAGTTTCCTAGGAAGCAGTATGTGACTTTTCTTCTTAAGTAACTATTTAATAGTTAGCTGTTTTCAAAATCTGTCTCAAGGCTTTCAGGTTATCACAGAAAATTGTACTGTAATGTTTCAGGATATGGATAAGTATTGATTTTTTTAGAAATTCTTTTTCCCCCAAAACATTTGTGAAAATTGTAGATACTGTGTCCCCCAGCCATTTGTCTGTACTGCTGTGCCATAGATTACCATGCTTAATGATCCCTTCCACCAAAGAAGCTGGATGTGGTGTTTCCTGCTTTAGGCATAATCAGCAGACAGGTGGACTCAATCTACATTCACCGGTCAGTTACCTTGATTAATTTTTCCTGAAGTGGATCAGTGTGCTCTCATACGATTCACTTGTGCAAATCTGTGTGGGTGGTAACCTACCTTTCTGAGTGGCAATGGGTAACTGAGCAGTAGCTACTGGTGGAAGGGATGACCTATCTCCAGCTTTTCACTGGTGTTTTCTCAAACAAATGTAATGGGTTTTATTTTTGTCTGGTCTGCTGCTGAATAACATAATCTTTTATCAAAGCTATTTGAGGAGCTGTTGGCTGAAATCCGCTGTCCAGAGATGTGTAATTTTGTGCAGTGTATGCAGACTATATTTTAGTTGTAAAACAGCATTCCTAATACAACAGTCTTTTTGAACTTTCCTCTCAAGCATCATCTTGTCTTCTGTGTAATCAGTGTTAGATGTGAACATTCTTTTTGAATGTGAACTGGTGATAAACTGGTGTGTTGTGTTTTCTCATAGAAGTATGTATGTATATGAATGTGTGTATATATTACGTATTCTCCGAGTAGAGTGCACTCTTCAAAGTTTCCTCTTCACTGCTTCTGATGGGCAACAATCATGGTAACCAATTCATCCCACTTCTTATTGAGACTCATTTTCCTGGAGCCATGAGATTCTCCAGAATTTGTCTTTCCCTCAAGCTTGAAATGACAACAGAAATAATTATCCCTTGGCTTTAATAAAAAGAACTAATAACTTATTTCTGATGTTTATACAATAAAATATAGTGATGATTGCATGTTCAGGGCTGACTATATGCATTCTCTTATAATGAGTGGAAATGGCACTGTGATTACTGATTGTTTCCTCCTCTTGTCTTCGAGTACATTAATTTCATGTCTTATTTGTTCTTTTTCTAAAATGCTTTCACACTTCTCAGGTGGTTTGGATAATCCCTGATATTTTTTTTCCTGAACCTTAGTCAACAAAGTGATGCTAGTATCTGTTAGGCGATGTGTTCCTCTGAATTGCTGCAAGTGTAAGATCGTTCTGCTGTGTGTCATTGCTATCATAGCTGCCTATGCTGGATGGCCAGCTTTATTTGCTTCAATTTCCAGAATCAGCCACAGTTACTAGACCTGCCACTTCTTCTCACAAAACTTGTTTTTTAAAGTAAAGGTTCAGTTGGCTGTTGATAGAAACACCTCTGTGTTGGTATGTTTTTGAACTGGGCTTTTTAAAAAAGACTCCAAATGTAGGGTTTAGCCTATCCTTTTTCTTTTCCCTTATTTATGATAAATGCATATTTTATGACAAAGGTACTTAGGTATTTCTTACAATTACATTTTTCTTGTACACGTCTGTTACTTTTCTGCTGAAAAAAATGCGATTCAGAAATATGGTATGGATTGTCTCTGCTTGTAATAACTGCCCTGAGTTCTCAGCTTTTGGTATATCTTGAGAGAGTGATAGTGGTAGTTTTTCTGGACTGTACTCCAAACTTAGGAGAGACTGGGGCACCCTGTTTTTAGTCTGAAGATCTGACTTCTTTCCCTTGGCTTTTCTTCATGGTGATTTTGGTCCTGGCAGGATTGAGATGCTATTGCTGTCGTTAGTACAGTGGTGATGGTTACTGTAAACCACTGATCCGTTACTGTGTGCTGACTCAATAGTGAAAAGTTGCTTTAATTTCCTGCCTTTTCAAGGGTAAAATAGACTCTCTATCCCATATGCTGGTACCTGGGTTCCTGACGGAAGATGCAGAACTTTGATCTATCTCTCACTGGAGCTGCAGTTTAAACTGGTGTGTTGATATTTCCACTGTTTTCCGGTGGCTGCTGCCAAAGAAGTTAAACTTCGTAGTAGTTCTTTACCTGCTGGGATTACTCACCTTGACGTGAAACATTTGTCTTTCAAGTGAATTTTCTCAAGTGCTTTGCACAGGGATATTATCTTCTTGTGCATTAGTATGACACCTGGCACAATATGCTGGTGGGGACATTTAATTCTTACCATAATTTAGTCAGTAAAACTGATTGCAGTAATACTGCTATTCATCAGCACAGCACTAAATGTATTTCAGAGATGCAATGTTTTTATTTCATGGCTTACAAGATGTTTGACAGGGTGGACAGTTGACTGGTTTTACCGTGCCTTAAGACAGTGCGGCATCTTTTTCCCAAATGCAGATGTCCAAGCTGTAGCTTTAAAGACGAAACTCCCACGATTTTTTTTTTTCCCCCATGCAGAAATGCAAATTTTGATTTATATATAAACTTAAAGATGAAAAGTGAACACTCTAGTGCTGTGTTCGATCTTGGTAGCAATGTATCTTATGCTGAGCTTTTCTGAAATGACAGCAGTAGCTTTTTGCTTAGCTGCACAGCAGAGCAAAACAGAGCTGACTGTGCAGCAGTTATCCTTCAGACATGTCTAAATTTTTCAGTCTATTTATGAGTATCAACAAACACTTTGTGCATACTTTTGCCATGCGTTGAATGCTTCTATTTTCCTTTAATTTAGCTTAAAACTAGTAATGGAATTCCTGAGGTTTTGAAAGGAATAGCTCTTGGCAAGCCTAGAGTTTTGAAACCAAAGGCAAATTAAGATACCAAGCAAACACAGGGAGGGCTACTTCTTCGGGAAAGTATGTTAAGATTCTTCCGACATCTTCCAGTTTGTTGTATTTATGTTTTAAGAAAAAAAAAAAATCTCTTTGAAATACTCCTTTAAAGTGCAGTTGTTGTTCTTTTTTAAAAAAAATCTTACTGGAACACAAGGGGACTTTTTTTTTTTCCCCATTGATGTCACTCAAGAAGTTTAACCTTTTCAGCCAACCATTAGAAGTAGAGGGTGTAATACTCCTTTCTTTGTAGCTGTCTGTATTTTTAAGACTCTTACACTGATTGAAGCATGTAATTAGACTACATATTTTAAATAAAATATGCTCTTGCTTTTAAATTACTGCACTAATTGTAACTGAAAGTAGTTGTTATTATGCATCTGTCAGGTGATAAAGTAACACAATTGAAAAAATTATTTACATTCTCAAAGTGTAGTTGCGCTTTTTACAAAAACATATAGCTAAGTTGCTTTAGCAGAGATATAAGGGGAGATACGACATAAGGAAACTTGCCTGGCTGTCACAGCCTTGTCCCTCTTTGGCATCTGCGGTACAGCTTGCTGCAGGCACTTCCCTCTTTTGTACCCTCTTCCCACTCATCCCGAGGTGTACAACATTCGTAGAAATCTTGCCTGCTACTGCCTTTATTTAGCTTACTGCAGTTCTTTGTGGAGTTCCATGGCTTTATGTGCCTTCATTCAGTCCTGCATTTCTTTGCAGGGTTTCTTATTATCATAAACATTTTTAATGTCTCGGAGCTCATTATCATCTCTCTCAAACTTGTTTGCTCGCCATTTGCGATGCTGCTGACTGCGGTATAATCCTCTCTCGCCCAGGGCAGTTGGTTGGGAGCAGCCGTCTTTTCTTTCTCTTCTCCTTGAATCCGTGGTCATGCTTTATTCCTATCCTCCTTCTTCCTTGTACAAACAACATTTTCAAGACCATGTTTTCTTTTTCTATCTTTACAAACAAAGTTTAGGCACGTATCTGTCATCTGGAGTACTTCAAGTACCTTCTCCCTCTTCTTCTGATATTCCTGTCTCTGCAATCTGGTTAAAATACAGCTGGTACAATTTTTCAGTAGTCTAGCTGCTAGTTTTCCTCATCAGGCTAAAGCTTGCTGTCTTTGAATTTGAAAACCTGCATCTGGTAGTATTCTTTTTCCCTGCTGCGCTTGGCGCTCAAATAGCCTTGGTGTTCTGGTTTTCCTCCCCCTCGCCCTGTCCCTCTGTACATCTATACTTATGTTTCATGTTATATTCTTCACTTTGATTGAGGCAACTTTTGAATATAATTGTATGTTATATGTTAATGGTACTCCAGGACAAAATGATTGCGCCTCTGACTTTTCTTCATGAGTGTTAGAGTACCCTGTCGTGTGTCTGCTTGTACAGATGAACTATGTTCTTATCTACCCAAGCTGGCAGGGATGCATGTTACCTTTTTGCATCTTTTTCTAGAAAGACCCTTGAAAGATATGTTGTTGCATATCTTCCAAATCTGGTTCGTTTGTGTGATGACTATTCCTTTTACTTTGGGGTAAGCTAAGAGCACTACTGGCATGCTTTAAACTCTTATTGAGTGAGTACAGGGTCAGATTTCCCGGACTTTTATTATCGTATGTGTTTTCAGATAGTAAATATTTTTTTCTACACTTGGCAGCTTTCTTCAGTGTGGCAAATCAGATGTAACCTGCAGCTTTTATTTTAATGATATACAAAAAGTTACGAACAAGCTAATATTAAATACAATATTATCCAATAAATTGTTCTCTAAGCTTGAACTTTGTGGTATTTATTTAGTATTATTATAATAACATTGCTGTGTCTATGTTTGGAGAAATTCTGAGTAATACATGCCAGTCAGTCAGTGCTGCAAATCCAGAGAGTGCTCCATTCCTAAAAATTGCTGGACTAGAAAAGAATGTATACAGGAAGGGAAAAAGGGATTGTGCTACATAGACTTCAAACAAACTTTTGTTTTTAATTTTTTCTTCCCTCCTCCTCTCTTTTTTTTGGTAGACAGGTAGATGGGTGAGCCTTTCTTACCCAGTGCTTACATCCTCCCCCCCCAGAAGTTGCGTAAGTTTTTCTGATAACAGAGGTGGGGAGAGCATTTCCAGCTTGTCCTCTGGGTCTTTAGTTATAGAGCAATGTGGTTTTTTGTCTCAGAGGTACAACATATACCAGAAACTTAGATAAGCTTCTAGTTTCTGTAAGACTCTTTGGATTTAAGAGTATATTATGACTGTTATTTTAAGATACGTATGGCCACTTAGAGTCTTGAAATATTTTTTACTATTAAAGAGCAACAAAATGCCCTTCAAAATCTAAAGTTCAAGTTGTTTGTCTTGGATTTTCTGTGCCTACAGTGAATGTGGGTCATCAGATTTTCACAAATGTGTTTTCTTTAACTTTAGTCCATAAGTGTCAGTACGTTTGCTCGATAATACTTATTTCTGCCTGCTTGAGGGTCCCTTGTTCTATTAAGTCCCTCTAAACTGGTTCTGTAGAGTGCAACTTCATGTTTGTCTACTAAATTTAAACTTACTTCTCTTGAAGAGTTTATACTACAGTTGACATAAGAAATACAGAATTCTATTTGCTAAATGGATGTAACTTACTGATTTTAAGTTACATAGCTTTTAAAAATAGTTTCATATCAAAGTAAAAAGTAGTTTAACATTGTCAATAGCATGAAATTAATTAAAAAAACCCAACCAAACCAACCTATCTTTCTGAAGGTTTGATTGTGCCAATGCTGTATCAGTTTAGGATTTTTCTGTGAATTCTTCACTGTTGATGTTAAATTAAATCAATAACAAGTTATTTACGCTAAAGGCTGTCCCCATCCCTGTCTCCACACTCTAAGGACAAAGCACCTCCAGTTTACTGTGGGGTAAAAATCAATAAATATATATAATTGGCAAGCAGATAAATTAAGTTTTATGCTCACATCTCATCTCTGATAGCTTCCCATACTCTTATCTATTGATAAGTTAATTGGAGCACAATTTTGAGTGACTATTTATTTAAATTACTATGCAAAATCTTACATGAATCAGGATCTGACTTCTCATTGAACAAAACTTAATGAGATACGTTGGAAGAATAAGGTTCCATTTAAGTGTGTGCTGGTCATTTTGGAGTTTACTGGTTATAAACTCTCTTTAGGAAGGATGATTTCTTTGTAGTTTGGAGTATGAAGATGTCTGAAGAGGAGGAAATCTGTTCAGCTGAGGCTCTGAAGATGGACTGAAGTGCTTATTAAGTACTGTACTCTGGGGAAAGCTCTTAATAAAATGATTAAATGTTGACTACCATGAGATACTTTATGCTACTACGTAGAGTGATACTAACCAGTAGTTACGTGGCAGATCATACTGTTCTTGCATCGATTATAAGATGACTGGTTGCAGTGGTACTCGGAGGTTGATTAGCTCTACTGCTGACCTAAAAAGTGAGCAGTGCATTAAGGATGGTGCAGTGAATTCTGATGGAGTGTTTTATCATAAGCATAAGTTTTCATATCGTAGATGAAATAGGTAGGTTTAGGCTTTTGCACGAAAATTTAAATATTTGTTTCAACATGCTATGCATTTAGTAGCTATTTATTTTGAAATTGTCTGATGCAGGTTTTAATGAACTGCAGTGGTGCTTGATTATGTGCAGTACTAGGTTTTTTTTTTTTTTCAAGAAAATAAACATGTTTAAAATAAAACCTGTTTTCTAATCCTGCTGTCAGATGTCAAAATGCCTAGAATAGGCAGATCATATTTCTGCATGTTGCCTTCCAGTGCCCCATGTAAAAGTGTGTGAGCTCAGTGCGTGAAGGTGTTGGTTTTGATTTTAATGGAGATATGCAAGTTAACGTAGCTTTTATTGTTGATTAATAGCTAAAGTTATTGGTGGGGGGCAGGATGGGGAAGGGACGGCTAGTGTTCATTCTTTTATAGAACGACAACCATCAGCTCTCTTCCATCACTTGTGTGCTTTCAGTTTTATGTTCTGCTCCATCATGAGGCTGTAAAAATGCTAGCATTCAAATTGTCAGAAATTGGACATAACCCAGGAGCTGAAAAGAATGTAAACTCTTGTATAATGAAATATAAAAAACCTCCTTGTCAGCTGAGGAGGAATAAGTAAAATACTGTATTAATGAGGCTTTAAAGCAGTTAGATTCTAGGTTTGTTCTGTATGAAATGCTATTTCTCAAGTGTGCTATACCAAGCAAATGCAGCTTCAGAAAGCCTTCTGTATTCTAGACTTCAGAACAAACAAGAAAATATCACAGAAGAATGCTTGAGATGATGGAATAATAAAGCCTAGCAGTGTGTGGTGAACAGTAGACGTATTTTACATATTACTGTGAATAGGTAATATTGTGGGCTGACTGTTAGTGATTTGAGAGAAATCTTGGTTTGTGTTCATTGTAAAGGCTTTCTATGAACTAATTTCAATACCAAACACAACTTTAGTAAAGTCAAATCATTGATTACCTTTCATTATGAATGGACTGTTTTGAAGTGGGTATTTATAGGAAATTTTCTAACTACATAGGGGCATGTGAAAAGAACATAAAACTAGAAAGAATTGTTTTTTAAATGCGAGTCTAGAGTTGTGAATAAAATCTAACTAAGACTGTCACCAAAATGTTAACATTAAAGTTTGTATGTTGAAAGCTACTCATTGAGTTACTCATAGGCTAACCCTAAAAAATTTTATTTAAACTTCCTTTGGGTTTCAAATCTGTATTTGTGAATACATTGCTTTTATGCTACTAGAGAGAGTAAAACCACTGTTGAATGAAAATTTCATAAGAAATCTCAGAAACTAGAAGTTGAGTTTCTTTTGCCCTGTTCTAAAATCCCATCCCACTTTCTTTCCAAACCGAATAATAGTGAGAGCGCACCTTGTGGCCGGCAGTGCACTTTTGTCTAGTTCACTTTGCACAGATATCTTGTATGTGCATGATTAAATTATTTGTGAATCAGTTTACAGTATGCCTGACGGTATCATGTTTGGTTGCTTCGAGCGGGCCGCGATGTGAATAGCAGTAATTTAGCAGCTGATTTGTGAAGTAGTTCAGTGTTTGTCTCCTGAATGAGGCAGGGATTTTGTTGGGGGGCTGGCACCTTGTGAGGGTAATGAATTTATCCGCTGGCTGCTTGGTGATGGTGGTTGCTACTTCCCAGAATTTAATTTTATTTCCAATAAAACTGTAAACTCTTCCCTATGAAGTGTGTGTATTCATATGGACACATTAGGCCTGTGTCTAATGCAGTGAATTGTACCAATGAGTTATGTGGTGCCCTGCCATGTCTTCGTACAGGTTTTATGCACTATTTATACATCTATTTTAATGCTTTTTTTCACTAAGCTACTAGATGTGCTTCATTTAGGGTTATATTTCACTATTGATGGCGTAAGTCTATAGTTTGGGCAGAGATTTTAAAAACTTGCAAATGTAATTAAACTTCTCTGAAGTGTCAGCTATAGGTGATTCTCTAGAGAAATTCTCAGATGAGTCATGTATGGTACCAGACCAGTAGAAAACTGAGTTCTGAGGATCTTATGATTACTTCTTGTTCCCTAGGCTATCTGATGGCCAGCTCGGAAGCCTCAATATGCTAGAGATTAAAGAACTCGGCTATGGCTTCAGTACATAGTGAGTTAAATGGCTAAAATTAACATATCCATACAAATTTGTTCTATCCAGTTTGGCCCTTGTTCAGTGAACGTAGTAGACAAAATGTATCACCTAAGCAGCCAAAAATCTATGCATTTTAGGTTGAATGATGTATAAATGACACCACTGGGGCTAACGGATCCACCTTGCTGCCGTGCAGGGCTGTCAGAATGGGGAAAATTAACACGCTCGTGATCCTCTTTGGAGTAGGCTGGTGCCGTAGGGCTGCCTGCAGAACTCGCTCTCTCCTCTGCAACAGAAGAATTCACATCAGTCTGCAGCGCTAGGCAGGTTTCAGAATTTGACAGCAGTCCTCCTTGCAGCACACCACAGGCTCTCGGTTGCTGGCACAGCAGAAGCAAGGGATGAATATCATCTGACTGTGGTTCCGTCGTGTATTATTTAAAATGTTTCCAGCCGTTTGTTTGCCCTTCCGCGCTACAGTTTGCTGCCTTCCCACTTGTGATGTGATAGATGTATATAGGGTGACTGAAATAATGAAAAGTAAAAGGCCCTCTCTCTTTTCCAAGGAAAGTAACTGCAGTACATGTGCTTTGCATAATGTTCTCGCTTCCCAAGTTATTTTCCAGAACACTAGTTAAAGAGTGTTGTCTTCTAAATGCAAATGAACAGTTTTCTCCTACTGTAACTTTTAGGTGGCAATGTACAGAAATTGATTTGCATATCAGGTAGTCTACATAAATGGATTGGAATTTATGAAAGAGCACAGGGAAGTTAGGTTAATAATTTACTCAAAGTTGTACACTAGTATCAAAGCACATTGCATGTTTAGAATAAGCATGTTCTTAGTGTGTTGTAATTATCAGGTATTATAGAGAATATATCCAATTCTGATGTAGAACTGGACTTGTGGTGTTTCATGTAGGTGAGCAACCTAAAGTTTGGTGGGGTTAAACAGAAGTTGTAGGAGCCAGGCAAGATGCAATAATATGGATGAGCATAGGGTATTGAATGGGAAATGATAAAGAAAGGGCACTAGGAATCAGAAGAAACTTGACTTTTGGACTACTTTGAATTTTGGATGCTTGACTTAATTTATCTTAATGCTACCTGTTACATATAGATTTTGTATTACAGTGTTTTACTGTCTTAGCTGTAGCTAATTGTTATGTTTCTTAGTTTGAAATTACTTTCAAAATACCTGCAGTATTGTTAGGCCAGGGTTAAGCTTTTTCTGTGCTTTTTCTTTTGGGGTGTCTTCCTTCCAGCAATAAATGGTTAGAGTATGTGGGATTAAAGTGCACGTAGGTAGCATAATGATTATTTCACACTGATTCTCTAACAGTCTAAATTTCCTTCGGTTCCTTTCCGTTTCTGTTCTAGAAAATAATGTAGAGTTTGCAGATTATTTTGATGGATGCAATTTCTGTAACAAACTCTTGTTGACTGATTCAATTATTGCTGGATGTAATGTGTTGCTTTGACAGAAGTCTGTGTTTTGTTTGTTGTACAGTCTGAGGCACGCCATTTTCAGTTGCTTTTGAATTTTTTGTATTAACTGCAAAAGTACAGAGAGAAAGAAAAAGGAGTCATGGTTTATCTTGGATTATCCAAACTTGCTTTGGAACATTATTGCCAAAGGCTATTACGCTTAGTGATTATTATGTTTATGAAGTTGTTGTATTTTCTCAAACCACAATTCTTGTAAAAGGATAATTAAGTTAAAGCTTGGGCTATTCTTTGCAGATTCTGTGCCAGTGCCAAAATATTTTCAAACAATACGTAGTCATAATTTCAAAGATATCCTTTTAACTTGAAATACTAAATAGTGTAATAAGTTTTTAAAACATACTACTGTCCTTCCAGTTTAATTTTAAGGTGAAAGCAAGCCATTTATCTTGCGCTGCCATTAGAAATCAGATGTGAAATGTGCTACTTCATATGAAGGCCTGAAGTTTATGTTCTTGGTCTAAATTAATCTTTGTGCTTTCTTTCGTGGAGGGGAGAGACAAAGATCTTACTGTTTGTAGCTATCGTTGCTGACCATTTTAATAATCAGATTTATCAAATCAGTGACTTCCAAAGGTTTCATGCTCTGCACTTATGTGAAATATAATTTATGTGAAGTATAATTTAATATTGAGTTGGGTAATGCTTAAGCTGGAGTTTGCAAGGATGTTTGACATCTGTAGTTGACTTTTTGAAAAATGGTGGGAATAAGTTCCCTCAGTCAAGGGAAACAGCTTGAATGTCAGGAGCTTAATCTTAACTTGTATACTGAAGTGAAGTTTTATGTTCTTATTTTAAAGAAAGTGCAAAAGTGGACTTTGTGTTTTGTGGTTTTTTTTTTTTCTTTAAACAAAATCTGTACTGGCTAAATCATCACTAGTCATCTTCCTAAACATTCAGGAACTTTTGGAGCCATATTTGTGCAGACTTTTTTAGACTTTTTACTGCAGTGTAAATGACAGAAGTTGTAGAATGCCAACGTGATGCTTGCGCATGTCTAGATTTAATAAGCCTTAACAGTACCATTCTTGATGTTGCAACTGAAAGGCTATGCTTTTTATAAAAGCCTTGCTTTTCCCAATTTTTAAACAGATTTCAGCATTTGCTTGTACTTTGCATAACTGTAGCTTTGTACCAACCTTTGCGTAAAAGGTCTTGAAAGAAATCAGTTTCAGAGGCTACAGCCTGTTCTCTTTTCCTGCAGGTGTTCTGTAGGTCTCTGTAAAAGTGATATATAACTTGATGTATTTTAGCAGATCCCTGTGATATCTCTTTACATTATAATGAAGCTGTATTTTCATGACCACTCTAAAATGGTCAAAGTATGATCCGTTGTGAAAAAAAGAGTATGATTTTTCCTTAGGCTTCATGGTCCATCCTCCGTTTCAGTGCAGTGGTTTGTATGGAACCTTGTCTGACAAATTAGAGCCAGAGCAGGAAAGACCATGTCTTCCAGCTGCAGTTTTCAGATCAGCTGAAGGTAATACAAAATAGCAGTCTGAGGAAGAAGAGCACAGAAATTAGTTTAAAATATCCCATCTCACAATGACTGTTTAATTCACAAAAGGAAAACTTCACGTACATGATAGCCACGCACCTACTCTCTAGACATGAGAGGAAGCAATATGTCCTGGTTATAAATTGAATTTGTATTATCTAAGAAACATAGGCTTGGTTTTGAAAGGCGTGTTTTTGTTATCTCTTACCTCATGTCAGTTCTAGTGGGCGCAATTCTAGTAGAGAATTATCAATTTAAAAAATAATTATTGGATTTGGGCATTTTTCTGGACTTTAGTGTCAATATATAAAAAAAGAACAATTTGAGGGTGTCATAGATACGTAAATATTACTATTGATTCATTTGGATTTCTCTGATTTCACAACAGTAGTAAGAAAGTGTGGTTTTGTTTTGTTGATTTTGGTTTTGTTATTTTTTTCTTTTCAGGGAAGAAAGCAGGGGTTGTCAGTGTAAAAGTTTATGGCGTAGCCAAATATTTAATTTGCAGTATTTAAAGTGGGTTTTAGTGAGTGTTACACAACTGTTTTGATTATCAATACTCACTGTTTAGGCTTTTTTTTTTTTTTCTTAAAAAAAGGTGTACAGTCATCCTAGTTATTCCCCTTATGTAACTAATATCAAATACTTTGGTTGAAGTACATAGGTACTATTCATAATAGAAATAACATATGGATAGAATACAACTGAATTTCTTCAGACTTTTTACATCCTTCTCCCCACCTCCCAGTCATTCCTGTACCACCCATAGTTAAATATGGCTCCTGGGACACAATTAATGTAGTGTAGTTATTTTTATTTTTTTTAAATTGCGAAAGAGAATATTTAAGAGAAACTAAAAACTTTTAAAAGTTTAGCTTTAATCTTAAATATATGATTAAAAGACCCTTCACAATTCCAACAGTCTTGAAAACTGCCTGCCTGTAATGTTAAAATCTTTGACAAAGAATTTGACCCTCATTGAGTATCAGCTCATAAGAGTAGAAAAAGCACCCGTTTTCTTTAACCTTTATTTCCTTTTCAGTATAAATACTTGTTGCTACCTATAAAATAATTGGCCTTTTGGTTATGTTCTGCCTAGATTAGTACTGTTCCTTTGGAGTGCAGAATAAATTAAGATGCAAAATTATTTGAGATTTCTCCTCACTGTTAAGTTCAAAATGTTGGGAAGATTGTTATATGAAGCTGGAATTCTTCATGCTAACTTGTGGCTTTAATGTCTGTGAGGAGTGGTCTTGGATACAGCTCTTGACAGGATTTTTTTTTTCATTTATTTGTTTAGTTAATGCCTGTTCTCTCCAGAAATGTACTACCTGTCCCTGTTGCTCAAAGACAACAGAAACCCCAGGTTTCTGGGGTTGCAGTGAATCAGTAGGAAGCTTGTGACGTTAATTATGTATTACTAATAACATCTGGTTTTGCTATTCATATGGCTGTCTTTTTCTGGATAGACTAAACAAGTAAGAACACTTAAATATTTTGAATTTGAAAGCATTGGGTTCTGGTAACTGAAGATGTGGCTTTTAAGGAATTACTTGGAAAATACAGAAGTCTTAATGGCTTCCTTTAATGATTTATGTTTGTCATGATATTGTTAAAATTTTTATTATGTATATAGGTAAATTTCTATGAGAAAAGGTGCAGAGAGTATGCTATACATGCCTGTGCTATCATTAACTTCACCAGTTTTGATGCTTTGAGGAGTGTTTGTCTGTTAACTCAATGTGAAATGATAATCTTTGTGTTAGTCTTCACAGGTCTGTTACAGCTTATGGGAACCTGTGTTTATTTTTACAAGCAGCATGATTTATCTAGCGGAGGCAGCAACAGCAGTGAAGAGATGGAGCTCAGACAGGCAGTTGGTGCCTTAAAGTTTCTAGAAAGCTCAAGGAGACCGTTCCTTTTACGAAATGAAGACCAGCAACCTATTTCAGAATTTGTGGAGCAAATACTGTGTTTGGGTGTTGTGAGACCACATGTAAAACCTGTTCTGCTCAGAATCAGTCACATTGGGTAACTGTGGGTGTTCTTATGTGTAGTAAAGCTTTGGAAAGGAGAAACGGAGCACTCGGGAACTAGCTGTGCCTATATTACCATGCCAGTGGGTACGAATGATTGTGGCCTTCTGCCTGTTTATTTCTGTAGCTCTGGTAAAGATTGAACTTTTGGCATTAGAGACTTAACTTGAATAATTCTGGGTGTTTTGGTACTAAGTAATTAATGGATGTTTCAGTCCAACTAATGACCAAAGTTCTTCAAAAACATGCCAATATCCAAAATTACAAGCTTGGTGGGCCATTTGGGCAGACTGATCAGATAATTTTTGTGCATTTGGTAAATGTAAGTTGCACCATCCTAATGACTATTAATTCATTGACATTCTCACTGGTTGTTTATCCATACTAATATATCCTTCATTTACCATGCAGGAACAATTTTTTTAAATGTTTGATGNTTATTATGTATATAGGTAAATTTCTATGAGAAAAGGTGCAGAGAGTATGCTATACATGCCTGTGCTATCATTAACTTCACCAGTTTTGATGCTTTGAGGAGTGTTTGTCTGTTAACTCAATGTGAAATGATAATCTTTGTGTTAGTCTTCACAGGTCTGTTACAGCTTATGGGAACCTGTGTTTATTTTTACAAGCAGCATGATTTATCTAGCGGAGGCAGCAACAGCAGTGAAGAGATGGAGCTCAGACAGGCAGTTGGTGCCTTAAAGTTTCTAGAAAGCTCAAGGAGACCGTTCCTTTTACGAAATGAAGACCGACAACCTATTTCAGAATACTGTGTTTGTGTGTTGTGAGACCACATGTAAAACCTGTTCTGCTCAGAATCAGTCACATTGGGTAACTGTGGGTGTTCTTATGTGTAGTAAAGCTTTGGAAAGGAGAAACGGAGCACTCGGGAACTAGCTGTGCCTATATTACCACTCCAGTGGGTACGAATGATTGTGGCCTTCTGCCTGTTTATTTCTGTAGCTCTGGTAAAGATTGAACTTTTGGCATTAGAGACTTAACTTGAATAATTCTGGGTGTTTTGGTACTAAGTAATTAATGGATGTTTCAGTCCAACTAATGACCAAAGTTCTTCAAAAACATGCCAATATCCAAAATTACAAGCTTGGTGGGCCATTTGGGCAGACTGATCAGATAATTTTTGTGCATTTGGTAAATGTAAGTTGCACCATCCTAATGACTATTAATTCATTGACATTCTCACTGGTTGTTTATCCATACTAATATATCCTTCATTTACCATGCAGGAACAATTTTTTTAAATGTTTGATGGGTATGTGTTCTCCTGACCCATCTTTTCTCCTTGCCACATGGGCTTTCCCTTGTATAGCCTTCAGATTGTAAGGGAATGGTGGGAGACTTTTCAACAAGGTGCCCTTTTTGCCTTAGTATCTATGAGCAAAGCTCTAAAAATGGTTATGGAAAAGGTTTTAATCCCACATGATTGAGCCTCCTATATATGGACCTTTGGATTCACTAGTTCTATTCTCTCTGAGCTGAACAAAGAGAATGAAATGGGAGGCAGGTCGCTGAGATGAGGTGTGGTGAGAGGAGAAAGGAGCAAGGAAGTGCGATGAGGATTAACAAAAAAGAAAAGGTCAAGCTCAGGTAGGAAAGATGATCAGTGATTGTACAAGGTACAGAGCATCTTCCTAAGGTCCTGGCCTGAGTCACCTCTGATCCTGTCACTTGGGGTACTTCACCAGTTTCTGGCCATCTCCACTGGACAGAATAATTGCAGTGTGGTGATTGGTACCCATCACCCTACTCATTCACTAAACCTCAAAGTTGGTTTAAAAGGGCCAATTGTTATTTTCAGGAAATTTTCCAGTGACAGTCTCTGTGGCAGGAGATGGAATGCTATAGGAGAGACATGAGAAAAAGTAAAATTGAGGTAGGCAGAAAAGGAGGAACGCCATGTTCAGTAATCATGCTTTATGAATCAGTTGTCATATAAAATTATTACCTGCATTGCGTGCTTCTGGAAAACCTTCTCTTAGGCAGTACAGCAAGGGTTTTTTACTTTATTCAATAGATGAAACCCATTATGAAATATACCAGATCAAAAGTACCAGTTACGTTAATAAATCCTTAAAGTTCACAATTTAGACTTTGTAGCTTTATTATATGGCAAACATTTTGATTTGTCTATCCAAGGATGCCCATATTTCCAACCTCTGTGTGTTCATTGATATTATTTCCACTGTTGTGTGTTTTAAGATACACAGTAATTACTGCTGTAATTCATGTCAGTCTTGTACGTAACAGAGTTATACTCTAAAATGTAGGTCCTTGGCAGAAATATACTTCAACACTAAGTTCAAATGTAGGTTTTATTTTAAACCTGTTTGGAAAAATCTTTAAGCAGTGGAGAATGGGGTTGTTTTTTTGTTTGATTGTTTTTTTTTTAATGCTAACATTTATTCTTAGTCATAAGTTGCTTAAGGCTAGAATGGAGGAACCTGGTCTGACTCCTTTGTGTTCTGATAAGATACTACATCTCACCTATTTACTCTTGAACTGAAAGCAGTTAACTTTTTACCTAAATAAAGTATTCCCGAAAGTTTTCTGACCTTGATTTCGGATCTACTGAAGACATCAAAGCTCCACTAGTTTTCTTGTCAGCTTATTACAAGCATTAATTACTATGTATTTATTTTATGTTTAATTATTTGGTGGTTACTTAATGGTTTTTAAGAACTTTTTTAATACTCAAAGGTTCTATCAAGTTATCTCATCTTCAAGTGTACACATTTATTTTCCCATTTGACCAAGAATTTTTAAGGTGTAAATATTTATTAAACTAACTTCTAAACCTAGAAGTCCCATCTTAATCCATTTATAATGAACTTACTTGCTTAGGATAGAACAGCTCGGGTAGCTGGCAATATCCCACATCTCTCAAACACAAGAGAGCACCTCCAAAATCATTACTGCATTTCTTCACAGAATAACATGCCATACAGGGGCGTTGGGTGACAGTGTGTAGCTAATACAGTATGTATAAAATAGCTCCTCAGAAATTACTTTTAAATTGCTGTATTTTGTTACAGTAACTAGTAAAAACAAATCCTCTCTGTGGACAGTGGCGGTTCAGTTTAGCTGGTTTAGATTTTTTTTTTTTTTCTGTCATTCCCTGGCCTTTCCTGAGTAACTGAAATGTGTTGTAGGAAGCGAGAAGATCCTTTATTTTACAAGTTTGAATATTAACAATGGTAACAAGCAGTTTCCCTTACTTGAAAAATACTTGTTAAAATGTATAGTTCACTGCAGAAATGCTAATAAGCTGAAGCAAAGAAACATAACAAGGAAAACCAGCACATTATATAGATTTTTCTCCTTTGAGTTTTCACCTACAGAGTAAATCTAGAAGGGACTTAGGAAGTCAACTTAAATATCTGTTGGAGTTGGTTTTTAACTTGCATTTGTCTTGAATTCTAGTTTAACATGTTGAATCATATAAATTAATACTAAATTTAAAATACAAATCTAGTTCTTAGAATTTAATAAGTTAAAAGAGACCTTTGTTTTCATTCCTGTCTAAGTAAGGGCCAGGAAGCTTTATGGGCTTGTACCCCAAGTTGGTTGTTGCACCTGCTTTAAAATTAAGCCTGCAATCCCATGAATGGGTCAGAATCATAATTATTTTAATGTTTCTGCTTTAAAAAAAAAAAAAAACCCGCTGCCTAAATAAAGTTTTCTGTGATTTTCATTGAGGTGTAGTCAGTTATTTAACTGCAGCACGAAATAGAGTAACTAAAAAGGTGTACCCATGGGTGTAGTTTGAAAGAGGATTTCTCTTTGTGGTGCTGTTGGTATAAACAGTGCCACCCTCTTATTTGTGTTTGGGTGTTCATATAGTGAACCTGATCAGGAAGCTGGTCCAGATTAAGAAATAACTGAGCAAGGAAACCCAGAAGAGCTAGGAGTGACATACTGGTGTTGGGAAGTGATGGGTAACTGAAGCAACGTTTCTAGAAAGCAAAACCTGAATTTGCAAATTCAGGTGGGTATGAGGTTTTCTTTATAGTTCTTTGTTTGTATTAATTTCTCAGTAGCAATAAATATTTTGCATGCATTTAGGTGGAGATGCACATATTAGCTAGAATAGGAATGTAAGTCAGTTTATCTCTGGTCAAGTTGTGGGAATGAAGCTGTGATCTGGGTATGGCTTGAAGAAATCCCAGCTGAACTAAGCAGGCAGGTGGTTGTAGTCCTGCACATTCCTGCTTTCTCTGGGTTGTGCCAGCTTTGTCACCAGGCCAGCAGGGAGGCAGCTCAGGAAGCTAAACTGGCTGAAACATAACCTTCCCAAAAATGTATTTTCTTCTGGCCTTACTCTGTGAAGCAGCTCACCACAGAGACTGAGGAGAGCCGGAGCTCACCTGTGGCTAGGAGCAGCAGGAGAGCCCATTGCTGTACTTGTGACTTTGTGCTATGGTGTAGCCTTCGGACGTCAGGAATGTGACCTCCTGCATGTATTTCTAAAGCAGCCTTGGTGTCCTACTCTCTGCACTGCCTGTCCCTCCATGCTACTGTTGCGTGACCCCTGCCTGGTTTTGGCAATCGCTTCTCCCTTCTGCTCCCCTGGAAACTTGCATTTCTCCATCACTTCCTGCAAAGCACTGCTTAAGCTGGAGAAGAAAGGAACAGGGATGGGAAGGTGAAATGAGCCCTGAGCTTGTGGACTTCAATTTGAGTAATGCTGGTTTAGGAGATGGCGGTGGCTGGCGTACAAATAGGGACTCGTCATAAAGGAGACAACTTGTCTGCTTTAGCCAATAAAGCAGCTAATGTCAAGAATACTTCAGAATCGGCAACTCCCGTGGAGGTCTGCAGGGCTTTCAGGACATCAGAAGTACATTTATTTTGGTCCTTTGTTTGCAAGGCCTTTTTGAAGTTTTAATAGTAAAAAATCGAACAGAAGAGCTACTGTTTGTACCTTTTAAGCTAATGTACCCTACTAAGTGATACTACTTCAATATCCATTAAATAGCACACCTGGCACAGAACGAGTGTGAGATCTGTTTGGGTAGTGTTACTGACGAAAGAGAGTATAATACAAATATGAAGAATTAATGTAGTGTACCCTAGGAGCACACATGTTGGTTGGTGTGATGTCCCCCCCCTGCCTTCAGTGTACTTGTTTTCCATAGTGGGAGTTCATCAGAAAAATAAAAATTGTGTAGCTGTAGAGGGTAAAGTTTGGAGGCTTTAGTCCCAAAAGACGACACCCTGTTGTAGAATTGATAGTGTTTTCAAAGGATGGTATAAGGGCTGTTTTGCCATAGTCATGGCTAGTAGTGGTAATAAAGTCTTGGCATCTTCAGCAGTCTCTAGAACTACTTCTTTGTGAGGGAAAGTGGGCATTCCATATAGCTATCAAATGCTAGCAAAATGGATGGGCAAGGACAAGCTTGCTCATGCTAGCTGTAAACCAAATCAGCTTGTTTTCCACATGCAAATTTTATTTTATACCACATCAACCTCATTCTTAACATCTAAAGGTTGCAGAAGGTATCCACGGGAAAAAGTAATTGTGTAAATAGTAGTGGATCATGAAGTTCACAACTGGTATTGAAGAGTTTTAAAACGTGGCTAGGTTTGCAAGCCCTGTGTCTGTTCTTATGTTACAATCTATTATATTAAAACATCAATGAGAGCAAATGGTTACTCAAGCTAACTTTGTAATGAAACCAGTGGTTCTGTGACAATTATTTTACAATACCAATTAAAGATGAAATTAGTTTATCTTTTCAGGAAGAATGACAAAATTCAGTGCAAGAGCCTATGGAGGAGCAGGGTGGTATTTATTTCTCTGATCTCTTAAGTTACTTCACACTTGTTCTCTGACAGATTTAATTTTCATGTGCTCTTGTGTCCACTTGCTCAACAAGCAGCAAAAGTTGTGCCCAGCTGGTGTAGCCAGGACCCCTTGTGAGTGACACAGGACAGGAAAAAAAAAATCCAACCACGTCTGTGGTTCCTTTTGGCTGGTAATGCCAAACTAATTTTTCATGATCTTTAATATCTTCTGACTATCATTAGGTGGTGTGGTGTGGTTGTCCCACTCTTCAGCTTCCATGTATCTTAGGATGGGCAGCTGTATATTGTCTTTTCTTCATTTTTGTTTTTTTGAATATATGTTCTAAACACCTGTCAGTAATCTGTTTTGAGGGCGGGCTAATAGGAAAAGGAACGATACATGCAGTGTGATGCAACCTCAGTGCTATCCTTCCTGTGCTAGGCTGCAGGCTTTTCTGCTGTCAAGTTGTCTGGGCTGTGGTCTGATCGGAGGACGAGCCTTGGTGCTGGGACAAGTGTTGTGCTCTTTCTTACCAGGACAAGCTAAGCTTTAATCCTCGTTCTGCCGCTTGTTCTGGTGTGTAGGCACTGACACATGCACATGCAAACACCTGCATTTCTATTCATGTTGAATATCCTTCTAATATTACTTTTACAGGTACTTACAACATTAGGAAAAGATTTAGAAAACCAGGCAATTCATTACGGATTCTGCAGAAAGGTATGTTTATTTTTGCTAAAAAGAAAGTGCTGTGTGATGTTAACATTGGACAGCAGTTCTCATGATACAATAGTCATCCAACAGAACAAAGCTTTGTAAGGCTCTATATTGAGAACAGTATATTTCTGTAGTGTTTCTCCAGTGTTCAAGAAGGCAACATTTTGTATGGCCCAAAAAGGAGTTTTTTAAAACAATGAAACTCTAATACAAGGAAGTGGACCTTTGTAGCTGTGTTAGTCGCAAAGGGATAAGAAAAAAGAGGTTTTTTTTCTTTTAAGGGATCTTTGCTCTCTACTGTACAGGTAGATCAAACTACAGTTTTTGGTAAATTAATTTCAAATAGGAAAATACTTTTTAGGGCATTGATGAGGTAGAGTAATGGGGAGCATGTTAAACCACTAACAAAGGAGTACTCAAAACTAAAAAGATGTTGTAGGGGGGATGACAAGTTATTTAATTGCGTAGAAGTTGACTGTAAGACTGTAAGCAGTGAAAAGAAGATGGTTGTTTGGATGCATTATTATTATACTTGGGTTTTACTTAAATCTGCTGAACAGATCCTAATAATCAGAATTTTAATCAGTTGGTGTAGCCCAGAGCACAGACAGGCATCTATACAGCCTGCCATGGTTTAACAAATCAGCCACATAAACTAAATAGCCTTACACTCTTTTTCATTGCAAATGCAAAGGAAAAAAATTAACCTAAGCCTACTTTTTGGCAGATGCAATTCAGTGGTGACAAAAGATACCCTAGGACTGTGGATCTTACTTCTCATCAGCCAGCAGTGAAGAGTCTACATAGTTTGGATTTAGAGGAGTAAATAGCTATTGTTTAATGTTCCCCTTTTATACAATGAATTGGGGTCACAAGGGAGGTGACATTAATGCTTATTAGAATTTCTTTTTAAAGTGGCAAGACAAGAAAAAACGTGCAAGAAACATGTGAGGAGGCACGTAAACAGAATTTGGAAGTCTTTTAAACGTGATGACAGGAGCTCTATGCAGAAAAGGGAGAAATGGTAAATACAGAAGAGAAGGTATTTTTAAAAGAACCCAGATTTAATGTCTTTGGAGGATGGAATTGTCAGTTTTCCAAGAAACAAAAACCATGTATGAATGCTAGATGTTCAGTAGGGCCAGGTTCCTTGTATTCAAGTGATAAGAACTTACAGAGAACAGAAGAGGAACCAGTGGATGGATGGAGAAGGGCACATACTGACAATACATACTGAAACTGTATTTATCTCTTTATTTACATAAGACACAGTGGCGTGGGCTTAGTTTTGATAACATCTCTCTGAATCTGCTTAACATTTTGGTAAGAAAGAACTTGCAGGCTTTTCACTGTTGTTTCTATTAATGTATTGGAAGACTGTGTGCAAAATGTCAAAAAAGAAAAAAGGCAAAACTTAACCTTTCCTGTAATATCTGAAGAAACACTACTTCAGAGATTAAAATATTACAACATATAAACTCAGTGCCATTTGCTTAATTACAGAATTTGGCACTTTGCTGACTTTGAAGACTTGGCAAGAGCTGTGGGCTTCAAGTTTTAGGAGGCATTTGTGGTTAAATATTGGAGAGCTGACTCACTACTTAAACAGTTTCAAGCCAGTCATCCTTTTCAAGAATTAAGCTAGATTCTTTCTTCCTCTTAAGCTCCATTACTTGACTGACTTGTTGTAGCCTTCTACTTAATTTTCCCATCTCCTTGCCTTTCCCTTGATCCTATATCCAAAAAGTTTTTCTGTAGCATAGAAAACTTCAAATGCGTAAAACTTCAGTTCTGTTTCTGCAGCTTGATTGTAAAAATGATGCTTTTTTGTATAAGCTGTTCCTTAGGACATTTTTTAAGAGATTCAGAACTTCCAAGAATAAAATAATTTAGTAGTGGTTGCTTGTTTAACCTTGTGTCAAGGTTTGTAGCTTGATGTTCTGGCTGTTTCTTTTAAAAGGATGTAGTTAATCTGGCAGACATTCACAGAAAACAATATGGTGGTGTGGATCTGGAGAAATTGTTTTATTAAGAAATTGAAAAATATTTGCATGTGTGTAAGTTGTTTTAAAAATGATACCAAGTAAAATATAAGTCCTGCTTCCCTGGAAGTTTGGAGTAAGAGGATCAGTTTTTGGAGAGCGATTAAAGACTAGAACAAGGAACGTTGTCCCACATGCTCAGAAAGATTAATGGGGATGGTAGAGCAAACAGCTTGCGTGCTCCTGTTCAACTTACGTGTTCATTAAAGAACTAGAGTTCTCAAAATGTGCTGAGCAGAAGATTTAAAACCCCATTTTTATATATATATATGTATATGTATGTATATGCACCAATTGAATCAAACAGTTGTATCAACCTAGTACCTTGGTGGAATGTGTGATCACCTTTTCTAGGCCTTAGGATAGGCCAAAATAGGAGGTGCAGGATAAGGGAATGCGGGCCTTAAAATGTCATGTTAGAGGGAAGTGGAGAGGTGTAGGATCAATGTCACGTACATCAGTCTCAAATGTCATGAGGTATTTGAGTGTTGACACAACACTGCTGCCTGCTGCTGTTCCCTCTGCTCGTCTGACTCGGCTGTTTGAGTTGGTCTTTAATTTTCAGTCCTATTGTAATTGTGGTGAATATAAGAGCTTCTCTGTCACAGTGAGCATGTTTCAAGGGGTTGTTTACTTATTTATTTTATTTTAAGGAATTACTGATGAACAGTGTTCCAACAAATGCTTAACTGGCTTACCTAAATTTGAACATTTTGCTAAAATGGCCACTTTTAAGGAGAACTGTAAAGAATCGATACTAACGTGCCATTTTGAAATTTTACATGACTCTTCAAGATCAGTTGGCAGATCTGACTTTAAACAAACCAACAAGGATTTGTTTTTCTTTATTTTTTTTGTTTTACTTTTTAAATGGTACTAGATATTTTTGTACAGCACCGAGGCGAGATGGGATGAAGTGAAAAAAGGGAAGAAGTGAAGAGTTGCCAATGACTTTGAATCCAAATATACTGAAACGTATACAGCAAACACGATTGAGTCGTGAGGGTCTGAGTGTTAAAAAGGAGGAGTAAGAAAAGCAAAGAGAGCCCCTTGTGAGTTTGAGGAGCAGGCGGTTGGCAGGGGCAGGAGGTGCCAGCGGAGGAACGCTGCTGAGAGGGCGAATTCCCAGTGCAATCCTGCGTCGGCCTCCTGTTCAAAGAAGGCTCCAAGGGCGGCGCGCCGAAACGGCAAGCTTGTGTGCTGGAGCTTGTGTGTGTGGTTGCAATAATGTTGTTTTCATAGGAGCCAGAAGGCTTCACAGTTTAGCTTGGGTTTTGCCAGTTCTGTGTTTTGGTTTTGTATATGTTGTGTTTTGTTTTTTCCCCTTTGTAAATGGCTAAAGAGAGAAAAGGAGTGTACACTTATTACTGTATTTTAATCATAAGTCTGACAAGGTGCTCATTTAATAAAAATCTTGAGGTGCAACTCCACCTGTTAGCATAAGCGAAGTTAGAAACTAGATTCTGCAACTTCACCTCTACCATTCATAGTTTGTTTTCCATAATTGCTGCCAGCGGCACCAAACTCTTTCTCAGCCTGTTTAGTTTCTTCTTGGATCTCCTTTCTCCTTCGTTGTTGTTTTTAACTCTGTTATGGTTTGTTAGCAATGCTGCTTTTTCATCCTTCTATTACTTAGGCACCTTCAATATTAATTTTCTTAGTAATTGTTGCCAAGTGAGTGAAGGGGAAGGATTATGCCTGACCTTAGTTCAGCTTGCTTTACTATTAAAATGCCATCTCCCCAAAATGCATTTGCTCTTTGTTACGTTGCTGTTTGTCAGATTGTACAAGGCAAGGGCCTTCCAGACACCTGAAAGGAGTTGAAGGATGGCTGTGTGCGTAGGCAAGCGAGGAGTTTCGTGCCCCTTTCTTTTGCTGTGTTTCTCAAGAGTTTCATCCTGTTCTGCTGAACATTTGTATCCCTTTAAACCCCCGTGTTTCCACGGGAGAGCATTCCAGCTCTGGCACCTCTTGGGTCTTTCTGTCTCCAAACATTAAAGTGAATTAGTCAGTCTTTGCTGATGTACAGAAATTTGTGGGTTTTTTTTTTTTTCCCCCCAAGTAATTATAAAGCGAAGAGGTCCTTTTTGTGACCATTGGGGGGAACAAGGCTCTTGGAACTGACCACAATCAGTAATTACTAGTTCAGGGCAAATATTTAATTTTGGTGCTGCATCTCTTATGTGCATGTGAGGTCTGGTACGTGGGAGTCCCCGTGTTCCAGAAACCTAAGTTTTGTTTTCCAATTCAAAGAACTTGGCTTCATGGTAGTGAAGATATGCTAGCCAAAATAAATAGAAGGTCAAAGCCTGGGCTATTTTAAGACCTAAGTAGGATACCAGAATTCTTAAATCATATAGAATTTGCCACCATGGATTACATCATGAGTCTGAAGATGCAGGATTTGCCACATCAGATAAGTAGGTTATTCATTTAATCCGTTGTATTAGCCAGTTATGAAGTGGGCGGTGTTTGGCTACCAGCAAAACTCAAAGGACTGATTGCAGTGTCATTTCAGCCTTCTTCACCTGTCTCTGGAAGGAGTAACACGACAATAAAACAATCATTGTTTTACTCGGTAACATTTTTCTTCTGAGGTAAGTTGGTTCCTCTGTTTAGTAGTCAATTTGCTCTCTCAAGTGCCTGTAGGACTTCCACTTTCATCCAAAACTTGTTTTGTGCAGAAAAATTAAAGCTGCTTTGCTGTAGTGACAACTCTGGTTAACGAGCAGAGGCTGTAATGAGTTACGTAGAAGTTGGCTATGTATAACCTGAAACGCTCAGGTTTATACTCTCAGTTTGTACTCAGTCTCTGAGGTGACAATAACCAGAGGAAATTATTTTGTGCTGTAGAATAACCATAAGCATCAAGGGTGCTTAAAAATTCTGAGCTGAGAAAATTACTTATCATAATGTATCCATAGGGATTTGGCTATGCTTTCTTCAGGTATTTCCAGTTGTGAGAGTTTAAAAGAGGAGAAAGATGTACTGGAATGAGCTTCAGGGAGGGGCAGGTTCTATGCTCTGTGGCTCATCATAGGGCAACCCACAAAACAGAAAACAGAAGTTGAGTGGAATTGCTAGCATTCGAAGGAACCAAGTATGCAAGCTTCAGGTTTGGTCATAAGAAGATTTCGGGCTGGTAAAGGTAATGCAAGCTTTGCTGTTGTTTAGGGTGAATTTTTAAATAGAGGATTTAATCCACAATTCATACAGTAACTCTTAAAGCGTGTTTCCTCTTTGACATATTATGTCTTCAGTATCGTTCATGAAGAACCTAGAAAAACAGGCTGCCTTATAAATTGCGTCTTATCTGCTGCTTAGGTTTTTGCAAGGTGAAAATTCACTGTTAAATAAATCTAAATACAGCAGTTGTAATCAAACATCAAGCAATATATAAAATGGTATGCAAGGGTGGAAATGATGAAACATGAAGGATGTCACTTTATATAGTATCATTATATAAGAAGGTGAGCTAGAAAAAAAAATTGGGTCTGTAAGAGGTAAAATAGCAAAATGTGATAGGTCTATTCCAGCACAAAGTATTTTAAGTGTTAGCTCTCTTTAAGTAATAATTTTGAGAAAAATAAAACTCCTTAAAAATAAACATTATAAAAGCTGACAACATTAATGTGCTTGGAGGAAGGGAGAAGGAGAGTTTTATTTAATACTAAGTGATTTGTGCATGTTGTTATACAGGAACAAATAATTGTCATCATTGTAATAATGTCTGATAATTCCTAAGCTCCAAACCATCAGGAGAAAGAGCCCTTTCTGGACTTGGGATAATGCTTTGTGGAGAGCTAATTCTACCTATAAACTGCAAATGCAACAGACTTCATGTCTCTTAGCAGAGACTTCATGGGTTTTCAGAAAAAAACCAATAAATTGTTGTCTCCTTGCTTTTTTAATTTGAGACTACATCCTCTTACCTGAGAGGAGGTAAAGGACCTCCTCAAGGACCAAAAGCCCTGCTCGAAGCTCCCCTGTGCTGCAGTTTACGTGGAGAGATTGAGCCATGTTGCAGGAAAACATGGCTCCAGTCTGATGTACAGCTTAGGTCAACAGCAGGACAATTGTAAAGGCTTCAGGAAGGTTTCCCAGGAATCTTGTGATTTTCCTAGGAGGTTTGGCTCCTACTGCTCTTAAGACCATCAAACAGAAGGATGAAATTTGGCTCTAAGCCAAACATGCACAACTTCTATCTTTAGCCTGGAGAAGAGAAGGCTGAGGGGAGACCTTATTAATACTTATAAGTATCTAAAGGGTGGGTTGAAGGAGAACAGAGCCGGACTCTTTTCAGTGGTTCCCAGTTGCAGGATGCAGTCCTGAGTGATGTGCTCTGGGCAATCCTGCTTTAGCAGGAGACTTGGACTAGATGATCTCTAGAGGTCCCTTCCAACTCTGACAATTCTGTGATTCAGACAGGTTATTATATCCGCAAGGTCACAGTTTCTGAGGGGTACTGTTCTTGTTAGGTGTTCAAGTAAACTTCTGTGTTTCTATTGTGTGGGCTAATGCCACTTGTTCTTGAGATAAGGATGCTTCATGATGAACTGTGCCCAAGATTGATGACCCTACGATGGAGAGTCATATGCAAGTTGAAATTTTTTCTTTTTGTGGTAAAATGTCTTTTACGTGGTAGGTGTAAATTGAAATGGCACAATTTAAGTTTGCAATAGCTTGTAGAGTCCCTTTTTTCAAAGTTTTAAGAATGTAGGAAGAAAACTTGCTAGCCACTTTCGAATTTTCCTACTTCCACAAATGCTAGTTTCAGCAGAATGCTTTTTTTTTTTTTTTATAATAATGCTTTTTTTTTTTTTTTTTTTTTTAGTAACAGTCATCTCTTTATACGTGTATCTCATGTTCCTAAATAACTTTGACTTTCAAAGAGGACCCAAAATGTGGAGAAAAAGAAGTGGTTGGTCTGCTTTGTCACTATTATGATTAGGTAGCATTAAGCTGACAAATGCTAGCAAACAAAACTCTGCAGGTAAAAGAACAATTTGAAAAAGTGAATATTAAAATACTGGAGAACTTTAAAAAAAAAAAAAAAATTGTCGTCTGTTTGTTTTTTCCTGGTAAACAGCTGTTAAGAACCCAATTCTGTAATTCTGAAATACTCAAGTATTATAGTGGTGGTGCAACTGAAAAAAAGTCTAAAATGAACTTAATTTTTTCACCTTTATGAGTTGTAATTATTGATTTCAGTGTTGTCATAAAACACAGTGGCTAGTAACATGTTTCAAGTTCAGGTAAACCATGGCTAACACCTTACAATGATTATGGAACCCATTTTGAGAAATGTTTAAACTATGAAGGTTATATCCTTGCATTGTATTTTTTAAAAATTATTTTAAAAACATTTAGCCATTTGAAAACTTATTCTACTCACTCTGCTAAATAAAATTATTTAAAGAAATTAATGAAGGTGAAATACTCTTGATTTTGACTTATCCACACGTCAATGAGTTTGTGATTTTAACATATGCAGCATTTCTGTTGGTTTGTTTTTTACGTAATTGCTTTCTTTCCACAGAAATTGATGTCACATGTAGAGAGTTTTACTCTACCTTATATAAGTAGGAGTAGGAAATAAGTGCAGAGGAGTTCAGTGTTCCAGTGGTTCGTTTGGGAATATGTCTTTTTTTTTTTTTTTTGGAAAAAAAAAAAAAATAGCATAGGCCAAACAAGAAGCAGTCTTTGAAAATGGTCAATGCTGACACTTGAAATTTAAAAGTAGATGTAGCCTTCTAAATCGGGTGATATAGAATATTATAGGAAGAAATGACAGTATAAGTATGTGTTTATATCATTTAGCCGTGAGCAAAATATTATCAAGTACTTGATAGCATTTGAATGAATAGGTTCAAGTGTTTGTCAGCTTGAGTGCTAACAGCCCGTACACAGGCACCTTTCTCCAGTTATTCCATTGTATTCGTTGGGCTTCCCAGATGTTGAAATCTCTGAAAGGAGAAAAAGCCCTAGTCAACCTTCTTTTATTTTATTTATTTTTTTTAAACTACAATTTTGTGGTATAAACTGCCATAAAATTATATTGAGGCACTTCAGTTGTGTTTTCCGCTCTCTACTTGTAGGTCTGAGAGCAAGGCATACAGAGGTGTAGCACTGTGGCAGCTACTGGTTTCAAAGGCCACTTTCTCATTTGAAAAGAACACATGCAAAAGAACAGTTTACAGAGAAGGCACCTTTGCTTCTTCCTATCTCTTCTGAGGCGTGCTATGGTTTGGGGCTTTTCCTTCCCTGATTTTTAATAGGTATATGCTAGGAATTAATGCGTCTAGAAATTATCCCCCAAAGTTAATGTTTGACTTTTGCAACCAGAGCATGTGGAAATGAGTTAGTGCCAGTTTTTAGATCGGCTTTGCAACTGTGAGCTGACTTTAATGGGGCGACCAGTTACCATCAGTGAAAGGAGGAACAGGACTGCAGTCTGTCCACGTGGCCTTTCTTATTTATACAAGGGGAACAGACTGTTGTTCAGACCATTCCCAACCTGAGGAGATTGGAGAAATGCAAATGTTGGAATTTCTGTAAGCTTTTGACTGTGACTACTTTTAATTTATTTTTTTTTATAAGAAAGTATCTACTGTGTTTACGCATAGTCAAGATCCTTGACTTTTGAGATTAGAGTAACTTGTTGCCTCTGCTTTGTCTATGAGGGAAAGAGACATGTTTTACTTTACAAAGCCAAGTAATAAATTTTAGTGAAGTTGTGGCAGTTCCTAACTTTCGCTCCTGTTAACAAGGTTTAGATAAGGGCTGGTCCTGATTTATCTTGCCTGGGATTTTTACCTTGCAGTGTTAAGGAGAAGCCACAAATACTCTCTGTCCCCTTCCCCCTCCTTGCATGACTGCATACAATCATCACTGCAATGGGAAATTACAGCTCCTAAATTGGACATTGTGGATATAACTGAACAGCTTAACTTTTAGGGTTGTGACTGTGAAAATGTCTGTATGTTTAAGTTTGGGTAAATATTTTGCAATCTGGGAAGATTTAAGAAAATCCCAAACAGAGCAAATAGCCAGCTGGTAATTGGAAACAACCGTATGGAAAATTTTGCTATTGCTTTACATCGAAAAGAAATTAGGTGCTGTAAATTTATGTGCTTTCTTTTATCCTTTAAAACTCTGTTTAGAGGATTTAAGAATCATTCTTAGGTAACTGAAACAGGCTAGTCTGCTTTAGGTAGCTAAACCATGTGAAGGCTTTAAAACTTTGCTAGGAAAATATCAGAGTAAACACCAATGCAAACACACCTGCATTAGTGCAGCTTGCCCGTGAACATTTTTAATTTTATTATTTTTCTAATAAGTACCTGTAAGATTCCACCAGAGTGGGTGGGTCAAGCTTTCTGCTCCCTCTTTTCTTTCTCCCATCCTAAAGATTTTAGTAAGGAATTTCATAAACTAATTATATCGCAGTAATTAGTGAAGGGGCTAAGTTTTCTAAAAACTGGGCAGAGGTGCCTAAGGCAGTGATTCTGTCCTCAGCTGGCTCTGGCACTTGCTAGATTCTCTGCTGAGCTGGTTTGTTGCTAAGCTAACAAAAGTCTAACCTGACCAAAACCTGTAGTTAAATAATACCAGCTAGATTGGGTAGGGCTGTCATAGAACCAGAGCCTGTGCAGATGGATAGGTCTTGAATATAACTATGTACAATTTTGTTTTAGATCAAGAAAGCTTGATCTAAGGGCAAATAAATTATAGGAAGGTTGGGTGACTCGTTGCAAGCTCCTGATACTAAATACCATTTATGCACAGCGGAGAATCTTGATGTTTAGTACGTGTATGCAAATATATGTATATATCAAGCAGTTCAATAAGTTCATCCTTTTGTACCTGTGTGAAATCTAGGTTTTAGTGTCAAGTTAAATACAAGTTAATTATTTCTTTTCTTACTGTCTTATGACACCGCACTCAAAAATTTATGCCGAGTCCATGTCATCCTTTTATGTTAACCAGAATGAGTTTATTGGGTCTGGTTTGTACAGTCTGCTGTTTCCGACAGTGAATTCTGACAGCCAATAGTAAATCTATAGGGAGAGGAATTATATGATTGAGCATTTTATGGTCATTCTCTAAGACCCTTCTAAATATTTGCAGCTTGGAGACTTTTTGAGCTAGATGTGACATCCTTGAGTTTAAAGTTCTTCATGGAGCTTGCATTTGTCCAGTTACTGTCAGAACCTTTAAATTTTTGGAACCTATTCCCACAAGGTGTTGTAGATCCAAGTTTAACTAGATACTATGTGCAAAAAGTAATTCTGTATAGATTTTTTTTTTAACCTACCTGTTATTAGCGTGAAGTGCTGCTCCCTAATGCTTGCATTTGGCAAATAGTTGTGCTTTATTTATCTTTTCCATGTCACCTATAATTCTGTACTCATTTTTTCTGTCCTGTATGATCCCTTTTTGTGGGCTGAGCAGTCCAAGTAGCATATTTCTGGTTTTACACTTGTCTTTTTATTGACAGGGGGAGGCATGATTGCATACATTACTGCATCTGCAGGTACACTGTAGATGCATACAACAGAACTGTATTTTCGGTTTGGCTCTTTTAGTTCTTTCCAAGCAACTCTGTTTCAGTTTCATTTGTTTTATGATAGCTATTGAGCTAGTGTTTTCATTGAACTGCATGGCTACGTGACTGATCTTTCCCAACAGATAGAGCTCTTTTGCTAAGTGGGTTATTTTGCATTTATGGGTATTGAATTTCTGCTGCACTCTTGCACAATCCCTCCACAGTAAGAGTGTTCTGCAACTGTTATGATGCCTAGGACCTGGGATGGGTTTGGGACTATTGTTACTCTTTATACTATGCAAAAAAAAAAAAAAAAAAGAGTGCCTTGGGTCTTGGGTTCCCAAAATGTTTTTAATCCAGGCATAAGGCAGAGGACAGCAGATGAATGTAAAGAATCACGGCTGTATTGACAGGCAGAGCTGCAGTCCTCGCAATTAAGCTTGCATAGACATTCCAAAAGGCTGATAAGAAAGGCTTACAATAAAGTATTTTTCTGAGAATTTAGACCCCCTCTCAAGTTTAAGAAGCAGCGTCAAAGGAGACATCAAGTGCTGGCTTGGCAGTTTTACAAACCGAGAACGGAGGCTGCCAACTGTTAGCCTGATGGAAGCAGCAGTTGAGTTTTCGGTGTTAAATGTGAGTGGATAGTTAGTATGAGAGTAATCCAGGGGGAGAGGGAAGTGAAAACAAGCAATTTATGGTTCATGTCATGGAGCAAGAATCATGAGGGAAGCAGGAGAAAAGGCGATGTGTTAGCCATACAAGTCAGCATTTGTATATATACGTTCAGTAGGATAACCAGGAGGGAGTTAAGCAGAGTAAGCTGTATGTGGTGTTCTGCTTGTCTGCTGTCGTTTGGTTTGGGATGTGCTAAGGGTAATGGGAGCCCTTGCATCTGTTATTTCCACGCACTAAATTGGGTAAGGAGTGAGTAGAGAATGAGTGGAGTTCCAAGTGTGACAGGCTACATGGCGGAAAGGGACACTAGATTATTTTCTTCCAAGACCCAGCTGGGTGCTATAATGATGGGGAATCTCCAAGAGATCAGTCTCTTGTCTAAAACGCTACTTAAGACGTATGCTAGCTTGACACTTGACATAATACTGCCAAAAAACCCAAAACCCCAAGAAAAAATATGTTTTTATGTGCTTTTCTAGTTCTAGGTCAAATGATCAGTTCTGTGACAAGACATCATGACACTTTGAGTATGACAGAAGCCCTGATGCTGCAGCAGAGGCTGGGAATATTAATGGCCAAATCTAGGTGAGTGATTGTTAATTTCCTAGCTTTTTCATTTCTTCCTCATAGCCTTAGTTCACACCTCGCCTTCGATTACATAGTTTTAACCTCCACTTTCTGAAGTATTAATATTAGAATATATTGGAGACAAAATAACAAGCTTGCATGATTGATTACATACTCTGTCATTCTTGAGATACAGTGGCTGTACTTCATACATCTTCATATACTACAGCTTTCTACTTGCAACTCTAGTAATTTTTCACCAACTACTTCACAGTTAAGTTTGGGGTTTTTTTAATTTTTTTAAAGTTTGCAGGCACCTGCCCCCAACAGATTTGATCAGTTACTGTATGCTGATTGCAGAGAAACTCATAATACTATTATAGCATGCTGCTATCTAGTTCTGATTCCACTTTGTCAACAACTTTTTCTGCAACTGGGCTTTATTAAGTGCAAGCCATCGGTGCCTGGAGGCTTCCGGAAGTGTCTGCAACTATGACTGCTGTATGAACCAGAACTTGAAAACTTTTGCTGGAAATATATATATATATATATATATGTATATATTCATTGTTAATTTGCATTGCAGCTATTGTTACCTGCTGCTCTTTTTAGCAGTGGATTCTCAGAATAAGTTGGGTAGCATCAGTAGGCTAACAAGGCCACCATCTGAATGTTACTGTAGTGAGGCATTGTGGGGTGCCAGGATAGGAAATTATTAATAGGTGTTATTGCCTGTATCTCCCTTTCTAAATAAAACAGACAGAATTCATGAACAAAAACCCCAGAATAGTTTAAATAACAATGGGATGCATGTGTGAAGACTATTAAAAGTAGTGTGGAACTGAGAGGCAGATTTATATAGTCTGTAAGGTAGCAGTATCTCTTCTGAGTGCTTTTGTGGTCAAGAAGAGGGAAAGAGGTACCTGCTCATTTGTTGTATTGCTTGCATCTTACTTCTTGGCAGACTGCTTGGATACTACTGCTGCAAGCTAACACAAATGCCTGTCTAGAAAGCAAGTCTTGGTTTTCTTAAGGTACCATCAGATTTTTTTTCCCCTTTAGTAAGGAAAAGTTATCAGCCAGTTTTGTGTCCTTCTTTGTGATTCCTAATGTTATATCTCTTGGTGCCTTACTATCTCTCTTCCAGGATTTTGCCTCACTTCACATTTGTGCAGTGGAAATTTTAGTTCTTATCATAAAGATGATGTGAAGTGGTTAAGTTTTCTTTTGTCTGACTTTCTTGTATTTAAAAAATATGAGACTTATGACCCTTTGCAAGGTGTTAAGAGGGAGGAGAAGCAAGTTTTGAGACTTAGTTCTATGAACATTTTATCATATTATTTTAAGGAAATTATACCATACATACAGAAATCTTTAAATGAAAACATCAAAATATTTATTTTTGGGTTCCTTACTTAGCTATGCTGTTCTGTGTTAGTTGAGTATTTTACTGTTTTATAGCAAATGAAGTAGAGTGGGTGGCACAATTTAATCCAAATGGAACTTAACAGAAATAACACCACCACCACACCCCCCCCCCAAGTTTTAAAATATTAGTGTTGAATGTGGGACTTTTTTCCTTCCCTTGACTTCGATTACATCGATTACATAGTTTTAACCTCCTTGCTATATGGGAAGTATTTAAAAGTGGAAGCACAGAGAGAACCTTGCTGCGTGGCTGCCAGCAGTGCCTGCAGGCCTGGAACACACCTCCACCCTGGGTTGCCAACCAGCCCTGGAGCTGGCCAAGCCAAGGCAGCCTTTCAGGATCAAGGCCATGTGGTCTCTTTGTGTTGCCTGTGCCTGGTAACCTCCTACAGCCCAGGGCTCGTATGGGCGTCACTAGGGCTGTGCTCAGCAGCGTAAGCCAGGGAGTGCTCATTTGGATGGAACTGGGATCCAGGTCGTTGCCCTGTGTAAAGGGCCCTGGTTTAGGACATGAGGATCGCACCCAGTAAGGTTGTTGAGTTTTGTTTTCCTCCAAGCTGCTACCATGGGAATTAAGGTGACAAATTAAATGGGTCTGTTTGGTAGTAACCTCAAGTTGAATTATTGGTAGGACTTTTAAGAGGTTGGTATTGCCACTCCTTAATGCCAAATCTAACTTAACTTAATACTTTTTAAATCTCTGTATTATTTATGCCGATTTTTTTATTACTTATGACTGCAAAATTCATGATGAAGAATTGTAATTTCAGAGAGTGATTTGTGCTGGATTGTTTTGTTGATGATGCTCTCTTTTTACTTCAGCTAAATGATCATTTTGTTGGTGGGGTTTTTTTCCCCTTTAGAGATCACATGGTCCTCTAAAGAAGTCATGGGTAGCTGTTGTAGCTGTCCAGATAAAGAAACTGTCCCAGATAACCATCGAAACAAGTTTAAGGTAAGCCACTGACGTGGTATGCTGTGAATTATTTTGTTGCTTTTGGGCAGAGTAGCTCAGTGATAGAAAAAAATTATATGAAAATAGGCTGAGAATTACTGAAGAGTTAAAGCATGGCAGAGCTGCAGGTGTTTGTGGCTACAGGTTTCTCTTGTCCCTTTAGAAATCCTCTCTTACCAGCAGTGACAGGAATTCCCTTAGACGAGGTTGGCTTTTTTATGACAGTTTTGATCCTTAGGAAGGCAAAACGTCCCTGTGCTTTTGGTCCGTCTCCATTTCAGCTGGTAGGGCCCAAGTAAGTGGTGGTGTCTCTGGGAGGTTACGGAAGTTAGGAAGGGAGCAGTAAACATAAGGGAAGAGATACTGGAGAAGTGTGATTATGAACCTGGATGTGGGGTCAGCAATGGACAATCTTACCTGAAGATCACTACTGACTTTCACATTTTGAGAACTTGTGTCCTTTACTGAAATTTTATTTATAAGCATGCTTCTATCCCTTACATGCCTGGAATTTATAAGCTTGTGAACACTTGTTCATGTGCTTAACATGCTTAACACGAAGCTGCTGAAGTCAGTGACTTTGAGGAAACATACCTTTGCATAGTCATACAAGTCAGATTTGCTTCTGTGCTCCGGACTCTCTGTGCATTGGCAAAGGAATGTAATGCTTCCATAGTAAAAAATGATTCATGCGTTGCCTTAGAGCAACGCTGAAATGAGCTTTAAAGCCATGGGAATTTCTGGAAATGTTTAATATTATCAGTACAAAAGGCTGGAGAATAACTTTTTTCCTGTTTTCTTGCTTTTTATGAATTTGACATCACTTTGCATAACTAGTTCCCATTTTTCTCACTGTAGAATTTCTCTATTGTTTGTGTGGGTTGCTGATTTAACAGCAGGGGGGAGAAGATGAAAGAATGTAATTTGCAAAATGAAGAAAGTTGGCATAGGCCTCAGTAGCAGATGAAACTATTCCTAATTCTTTTCAGTTGACTAGATTTCAAGTTGAAAATGCATCTTTAACATTAATTGATACCATAGGGAAGATTTTGGGTTTTTTTGGTAGCCTTTTTATTGAGTAAGAAAGAATCTCACTAAAAGAAGTATTGTGAGGTAAAATATGTGTGGAGGAAAATATACGTTGTCTTAATTCCATAAAGGATGCAGATAACCTCCAACTGGTTTAAAAGCAGAAAGTCTAAGAGTTTAAGCTTTATACGCATGTTTTCATGCCAGATAGGGTAAACGTAGGGTATTTGATTTATTTGTTGGCTTTAAAAAGGCAAAAAAAAAAATCTAAAAGTGTGGTGATTCAGCACAGTGCAAGGCTATACAGGTATGTGAAGGAAGCTTTATCTTGGAGCCCCTTATCCTTTTTCATTCCTTTTCCCAACTGTAAGTGGAGTTAGATGACAAAATAAATATTATTTTTTTTTTAAAGAAATGGGGTTCTGAAAGATTCCATTATCTGAGGTATGCCTTATCTATGTGGAAATGTTAGAATATGTACATAAAGGCAGTTTAAAAAGAAAAAATTGAACTTAGGAATCTCTCCTATTTTTAAATTTCTCTTCAGATTTTACAATAATGTTATGCAGGCTCATTCATACTGATTTTTAAATATGTATTAATCTGGGTTGGGGGAGCAAAGGAACTGGTTTGGTGAGGGTTCATTTTTTTAAACTTCAAGGATCCTAACTCATATATCAGAGCAGATGGAGCACATAAGTGAAACATTAAGGTTATTAGTAGTGGTATTGGCGCTCAAAAAAGTACTTACCTAATGCTATTTAACTTCCTTTTTATAGGTTATTAATGTGGATGATGATGGTAATGAACTGGGTTCTGGCATAATGGAACTTACAGATACAGAACTAATTTTGTACACCCATAAAAGGGACTCTGTAAAATGGCACTACCTCTGTCTCCGTCGCTATGGCTATGACTCAAATCTCTTCTCTTTTGAAAGTGGCCGAAGGTGTCAAACTGGACAAGGTATGTGGAATTTTTGTATATAAAGCTTTGTGGAAAATTATTTCATGTTGGAAGACAATTTTGTTTAACAACAACAACAAAAAAAAAGTATATTTGCCAGTCCTTGGGGAAGGCTTGTAAAGGCTGTAGTTTTATATGTGAATGTGGCTTCTGGAAAAAATTTAAGTTAATAGTTTTGGGGATTGTAGGTCTGGAGCAGTTCATGCGTGTATGTGTGGATACTTCTGGTCAATTTAGGAGATGGCTTTGACAGGGAAATTCTCCTACCTCGGAGGTTGACTTGACTTGCAGGGAGCAGCAGTGAAACTTAGAACTGTGGAGAAACCTTCTCAGAATTCAAAGAATTCTCTATTTTTAGGTTTTTAAGACTGGAGTACTGGTATGAACTGGATATTCCTATCCTGTTACTGTCTTCAGTTTCATCCTTTTCCTAAAACAGATACCACTTTCATTTATATCAATGACATCATTCTCAAAATTTGACACATTTTTTGTATGAAGTGTGCAAACTCCAGCTATGCTCAGTTATTTTGTGTATGGCTTTACTTGGAAAAACTTGGTTACCTTTCCAGTTCCCAGATCATGCCTACCATGGCCAAGGTTGGCTCACAGTGAAAAGATTTAAGCTTTTCTCTCTCTCTCTTCAGCGCAGCAGTCCCTGAGGGAATAGCTGTTTTGTTTGAGGTCTCAGCCTCATTTTGCATCTTTCTGCTATGACATAGCTGTGTGTAGTTGGAATTCTTATGTGTTCAAGTCCTGTGAAATTAAGTTGCATTTTCATTTCTCATGGATATTTTTAGCATTTACTAGTGTTTAATATCAATAGTGATATTTAGCAATTGAAAAATGAAAGAACTGGATCATAAACAAAGATGGTCAATCTTGATTGTCCAAGGAGAGGTAAGGGCAGACATGTATTTTTGATAGAATTTTAGAAGCCATTCTCAGGTCATCTCCAAATGAGAAAGAGAAACAGTTTCAAATGCTCTAGTATATTATTTCACCTTAAATGAAATTTTCAGACATCTGAGAAATAATAAAACTTTGTTTTGAAGAAAACCACTTTAATTGATTTTGCAGGTTTAATTTACTGCTGCTTCTTAACACGTAGAATAGATACTAATAAAATAAAATTGAAAATACTGTTTTGAAGGTTGTTTTCCATGGCCTGTTAGCAAGCCTGTGAAATTGTCCACAGAGTCTAATTGATGTCTCTGCTTCCCTCCTAATTTCTCTTTTTCTTTTTTAATGGGGAAGATTATGTAGGCTGTGTGAGCAGCAACCCTTTCCTCCCTCTTTTGTTTCTTGCCTTACTTACGTAATACTAAAATACTGCAAATACTAAGGAAAAAAGAAATCTGGCTGAGTATGTTCTCTCTGCTGCCATTTTGCAATGGAGCATTGTTCCCGAGACCTACACTGGCTTTTGTGGGCGCAGTTGCAAAACTGCATCTTCACTTGGTGAGATGACCAAGAAGTTTTTCATCTGAGAATACCCTGAATACTGCCCACAAAGTATTAGGTTGGTTTTTTTACTGATTACATTAGGCAGTATTCTTGTTTGTTTTCTGGGTAATCGCAAATTGTATCTTTTGATAAGTTGTCAGAATGCACTGATGGCGAAACACTGAGTTTGTGTTAGGTTTTAAAAAACCTGAAGGCATGTTTTGGGGGCAAAGCTAATAGATAATTGAGGATTGAAAACCCAGGAAGCTGGTGTGTATATTCCCATATTGTGTAAGTGACAGATCACATTGTATTTAATGTGTTATTTAACAAAAATCAAGGTTTCATCAAGTTGTTTTCGCTTGGGGTTTCATTGCCAGTTTAGTTCACCTCATCTTTTAAGGGATCAGCAGTTGGAAGCACTTTTTTTAAACAAAGGCAAAGGCAGCTGAATTTCTTGGAAACGTACTGGGAGCGTTTTAAAGCTTGTGAACCTCGATGATTTTTTTCTAATTTTATTTTTTTTGTCCATTAAGGTTTAAGTACCCAGTGTGAATTTTCAGAAATACATGAAAAGTTAAGCATGGACTATTAGTACTTGAGTTGGATCATGGGGTTGGGGAAAAGTAGTAGAGAAGCAGCTGGACAGCTGTTGTGTTGCAAGCATGAAGCTTACCACACTGCACCAGCTGAATATTAATTGTTGAGCGTCTTTCCTCTTAGCTCATTTGGTATATTCCCAGCTGGGTTTTTGTGAACTTCTGCCATGTGGAGCGTTTCTGGTAGTTCTGATCTACCACAGTTCTGCGTCCTTCAATAAATAGATGATGATTGTAATTGGCAGCTTATTAACATAATTGCACTTACAGAACTAGCTATATAGGTAGGTAGTTTTTAGTAAAGAGTGTTTTAAGACTGTTAATACTCACTTGAAAAAAAGAGTGCCTGCACCCACGTTTAACAAGCGTGTCAACTTTAACTTCATGCTTTCAATGGAAGAATAATCCAAAGCTGCGACTTTGCTGGTGAGGGTAAGTTGGGGCGCTCCCTGCTGTTTAAAGGCAAAGTGGCACAATACGCACGCAAAATACATGGTATTGCTGCTAACTTTGTCTTCTGTGTCTATCCTTTAGCCTAAAGCAAGTGGTTTGTTACTGTCTGTTTTACACAGTTTGTCTTACTAGCTTTTAATTTTTATCTTATTAAAGAAACTAAATTTTTACCCAGTGTTTAAATCCTTCTTTCTTGTTGTGCAGGTACCTTATTTTTCTGGTAATTCAATAGAAATCTGGTTTAAAAAATACGACCTTGTAGCACCACGGTAGTTTCATTTAGAGGTTTTTTTTTTTTTTTAATTTATTTACTTAAAAGACTTCCTTTTTATCAACTTAAAAAAATCTTGCCCTGTTTTGTGATTTAGTTTTGGTTTGCCTTTTTTATCCCTCATTTAGTACTCAAAACTTAGTTTTGCTCTTTTCTGAACCAGTTTTCTGTTCTAATTTAACTTTTGGTGCATGGGAATCTTACTCTTCTAGTAGATAAACACTTTAGAGGTTCTCACAGTAATTTTGTGTGTTTTGGTGCAATAAAAATTTCTTAACGTTTTTGCTTCTTTAACAGGCATTCTTTACATGGATTCCAGTTCTATTTTTTGAAAGTTACGTGCATTGTGAGGTATGTTTCTTATGTTAAAGGATTTTGATTATTTTTGTTGTGTATTTATAGGAATCTTTGCCTTTAAATGTGCCCGTGCAGAAGAGCTATTTAATATGTTGCAAGAGATAATGCAGAATAATAGCATAAATGTGGTAGAAGAACCGGTAGTAGAAAGGAATAACCATCAAACTGAGTTGGAAGCTCCAAGAACCCCTCGAACACCTACCAGTAAGTAATGGTTATACTGTTAGATGACATATCTGAATGTAATGTGGTACTTAGCTGAAAATAGCATTTAATTTGCATGAAATCTTTAGTTAATTAAAAAGAAAACCAATTTAAAGCTAAGAGGCTAATTACAGTAATGCATTCTCTTGAGGTACTTGCTGAGGATTCTCAAAAGAGAACCCTAAGTCTTGGGAGCCAAACTGCCTTAGTCAAGTCCTTCAGCTTTAAGAAATTCGTTCCGGGAACTTAGTTGTTGCATAAGAACAGTGTTTCAGTGAAGCAGTGTTCTTATGAACACTTATTAATACACCTGTTGAATTGCTTTATTACGATATCATCGTGTTTTACTTGTAGCATTTCTGAGCTAATGTTGGGCAATGTTCCAACCATTTTAAGGAGGGGAAAAACGTACTGGTTATCTCATCTACAGTGGGTTTGGAATCTTTCTTTTGCTCTGAGTAGGTGGATGGGTAGACTGAAGTCCTTTAAAAAATACTGGAGGATTTTAGGTAATCTCAGGCAGAGGGTTTGATAGTTGAAACTAGGAATTCCAGGTTATTGGTGATTTCAGAGGAATGCAGGGAGATATGTTGTCAATGGTAGAAAGAAAAGTTGGATAGGGAATTTACTGGGAGGACTGCAGTATGTAATACAGCGAGATTTCATTGGTTGCTTGAGATATGTTTCCCAGTAAATGCTGGGATGTTATACTCTGCAATTTGCTTTCCCTTTCCTTCCCCCCAGCAAAATTGAATCTTGTGAATATATAATACTGTTTTACATATTGTAATTTCTCTTTTGAAAATTGAAGATATAAAACATGTTATTCATATACAGTAAAATGTTCTATTTTAATATGGTTTTGCTTGTTTTCTAATTGAATCAGCTCCTGGGTTCAATGCACAAAGTTTACCTAATGGCTATCCCAGATACCCATCTTTTGGAGATGCTTCATCACATCCTTCCAGCAGACATCCATCTGTCGGAAGTGCACGCCTCCCCTCTGTCGGTGAAGAATCAACACATCCTTTGCTTGTACCAGAGGAGCAAGTGGGTGTTGGTTTGGTTTTTTTTCCCCTTCATTTAGCTTAGGTTCCACTTTTCCACATTAGTTCAGGTTTTTCTGATGATTGTTCTATAGGTTTTCACTTGGGTTTTTCAGTATTGGGTGTATTGTATTTCTACTGTATGTTAACCATCCCAGAAGGTTTTTGCTTTGTCTCTTTAAAATACACCTGTAGGGTGGCTTGCTGAGGAAAAGTAACCATTTTAAGTTGCTTTTCATGTTTCTATACAAATAAAGATATAGAAACTGTGTATTTGCATATATACTCTTCTCAAATATTTCATAATTATTTTTAAACACAGACATTGTACTTCATAATGACAGATCCTGGTCAAAAAGCTTCTTTACATGTAAATCTTCTATTTGGTAAATAGAAATCATAGAATAATTTAGGTTAGAAGGGACCTCTAGAGTCCTGTAGGTCAAATTTCAAGGTGAGAGGTGGCTGCACAGACCCTTGTCCTTTCCTGCTCTGAATACTCTGAAAACAAGGGGATTCCACAGTGTCTTCCAGCCACATGTTCCCCTGTTCTACCACCTTTGTGGTGAAAGCATTGCTCCCTAATACGTAATTGGATTTTTACTGTTACAGCTGGTGTCTTTTGGCCCTTCCCTTAGCCTTTTGCTGAACATCTCCAAAAAGGGTCTGGCTGTATCTTTTCTTTATCTATTAGGTAGTTGAAAACAGCTACTGGAGGTTTCCTGGCCTTATCTTGAGACTGAACAAAGATCGGGCTCTCAGTTTCTCCTTGCATGTCACATGCTCCAGCCCGTCTACTCATTGCCCTCTACTGGACTTACTCCAGTTTGGTGATGCCTGTCTTGTACTGGGGAGCACGGATTCCGTCTCACAACTGCTTAATTGACAGTGATAAAACACTTTCCTTAGCCTGCTGGCTGTGATTTTGCTAACACAGACCAGTGCACATTTGGTTTTGGTTGTGGTTAGGGGCACACCGCCGACTCACATTCCACTTAACACCAGGGGTCCAGGCGGATGGTCTTCTGCAAGGCTGTTTTCAAGTCAGTTGATGCCTTGACAGTACTGTCAGTGGTGTTCCACAACAGGCACTGGACTTTACATTTGCTGTTGCTGAACCTCATAAGGTTTCTACGAGGTCAAGTCTCCAGGCAGCTGAGATCCTTCTCAGTGGGATCCCTACCAGCTTGGGATAGACTGAAAACTTTCAGAGATTGTGTTCTATCTCATCATTCAGGTTGCTGATGAAAATGTTAGTCAAGTTTAATAAAATGTAATGTGGTTTTGGAAGACTCCCATGTATGTGGCAAGAAACACAGTACTGGAAACCAGAGAAGGTAACCAGAGCAGAGTGCAGTGAACTGTCTCATGGGAAAGGATTTGTTAAGAGCCCCCGAAGAAGAGCCCAAGTGTTATTGTTGGAGTTATTGAAGAGTAAATGATTTTAAAGAATGATTGTAGGAGTCAAGTGGGCTGTAAATAACACTTCAACTTGTAGAGCTTGACAGAGAAGTTGGGAAGGCCAGATGCCTGCTTCAGTAAAATGCTAATTCTGCTGTTTGGGTATCCAGAGAGAATGAAAGTTTAGAGAAGAAATCCATTACTCCAATCTTTGCCCTTCAGCCTTGTGTTGATCCACTGTGGGGACTTGGAGGGATAAACTAGTGGCGTATTCCTGCCTGCCTTAGTGGCACCTGCTCCTTTTTAATTCTGAGCACCACAGTTTGTATAGAATTGTGTATTTTTCTACTTCAGTTTCTGGTATTAGGGGGCTGTTGGCTCTTGGGGAAAGAACGGACTGTTCTGCCAGTACAGTCAACTTCTCTTCTCCTTGCTTATGCCGTATACAAGGTGAGATTGTGGGGACTTTTTTAGGCCTTGAGTTGGTTTTGTTTGGGCAGATTTCCTTTGCAGTGTGAAAATTGCAAAGATATATTTAACTGAAGCAACTATTGGACTGTTGGTCACCGTCATGGTAAGTCAAGGGGCAGCAAAGCAGAGCTCTGGTTTGTCCAAGCTGACTAATGAGCTAAGTTGGAGCAGCCCAAGGTTCCCCTGACCAGAGCTGAGCTAGAATAGAACCTGAGAAGCTGTAATGAGAATCCAACTGAGATAACATCAAATCAAAAAAGTTAACAATATAGGATGCAAATTCCATTCTTTTGTTAGAGTAATATTAACAGAACCAACAACAAAATTTCAGGTAAAAAACTCAAAACTCAGCACAGTTCAGCAAAAAGTGAGAGATTACCTTTGCTCTTAAACAGATCAACTTCATCACAAGATTGGATTTTCGGGTATTTTGATAAGAAAACCAGGGAGTTAAGATGGAAGAAATTTGAAGGGGGGAAAAAAAGGCACAAATAACATTTGAATTTCCTTTTTTCTTCCCCTTTTAGGTGCATACTTACGTCAACACTACTGGCGTACAAGAGGAAAGAAAAAATCGATCAAGTGTGCACGCGCCACTGGAATCAAAGCTTTCAAACACTGAAACAACTAAAACGAAAGAAGATCAGATGTGTACTGATGACAGAGATGCTCAGGTTCTCCTGGAGCCTGAAGGAGTTAAGTTTGTTTTAGGACCAACACCTGTTCAAAGGCAGTTAATGGAAAGAGAGAAACTGGAGCAACTTGGGAGAGACCAAGTTAGCGGCAGCAGCACAAACAACACTGAATGGGACACTGGATACGACAGTGATGAACGTAGAGAAACGCCATCTGGTAATAAATTTGTGTATGAAAATATAAATAGGCTATCAATCCCTAGTGCCTCAGGGGTCAGGAGAGGTCGTCTGACATCAACCAGCACCTCAGACACCCAGAACATTAACAACTCTGCTCAGAGGAGAACTGCGCTGTTGAACTATGAGAACTTGCCATCCTTGCCTCCTGTTTGGGAAGCCCGCAAGCTGAGTAGAGATGAAGATGACAGTTTAGGACCAAAGACCCCATCTCTGAATGGCTACCACAATAACCTAGATCCAATGCATAATTATGTTAATACAGAGAATGTAACAGTACCAGCAAGTGCTCATAAAGTAGAATTTACACGACGTCGGGACTGTACCCCAACAGTCTTTAACTTTGACATTAGGCGTCCAAGTTTAGAACACAGGCAGCTCAACTACATACAGGTTGACTTGGAAGGTGGTAGTGACTCCGACAACCCTCAGACTCCAAAAACCCCCACCACTCCACTTCCGCAAACTCCAACCAGGCGCACAGAGCTGTATGCTGTGATAGACATTGAAAGAACTGCTGCTATGTCAAGCTTGCAAAAAGCACTGCCCCGAGATGATGGTACTTCTAGGAAAACTAGACATAATAGTACTGACCTGCCTATGTGAGCCTGGGAAGCATTAAATCATTTGCACCTTTTGTGAAGTTTATAAAATTGAAGATGCAAGTACTTTGCATTTCTTAACACTAACGCCTTTTATAGACTAATAGAACTTTTTCTGCATACTTCATGTACTTGTCTAACTAAAGGGAATTAATGTAGAGCAAGTATTCATTTAGGTAACACTATTTCATTCTACAGTAGTAGTAATTACTGCATAGCAGCATCACCACCTTTCACAGTGCCTCTTTAAATTGATTAGAGTCTGAGTGACGTGCCAGTTTTGAATTTATAAATATTCTGGTCTGGTGCCTATACTTGTCAGTGGCATTTATAACACTTTTTAAAGCCTCTTGATATGTGCATTATTAGCAGGTAAACCTAATCTTTCAAGATCCATATCTTACGTTCGTTCCTCGTTGAAGTGGCTCCTCCAGAAGCAAAATGTACGTAATGCATTACTTCACTCAGTTTGATGTACACAGGATATATTGGTTCATCTCAAGGGATATAAACACCACATGTTTTTTGTCTGCTTTTTGGTTGTGGTTTTTTTTTTTTAAGACCACATGGGCAAGAAAGCCTCTAATTCCCAATAATTTTCTTGTGTGATATTGGAGAGGTCACATTGAAGTTCGTTGATCAGAGCTGTAAACGTATCTAAACCCAGCCTTAAGCTCCTTCTGCTAGAAGAGAATTGAGTGACATATCAAGTTCCCTGTGAAATCTGACAGAATTTTAATCGCATTAGGGTTTTGGTGGGTTTGGTTCTTTTGGTTGTTTTTTTTTTTTAATGTGTGTGAAGGAATTCACAGGTTGGCTGTATGAATTAAGGTTCTCTTGACATTGCTTATTTCAATGTGCCTTCCTTTCTTCGCGTTTGTCTGTTTCTTTATCTGTTCCATGACGTCTTGTTTTAAAAGTCAAGATTTTGTACATAGTTTTAATTATTGTTCAGGGTCATCTATGTGTTTGTCTTACTCTCTACATTTGACAAAGAAAATCTCTTGGAGGTCAAATGGTTGTCTTTGTCCAGCGTTCTACTTTTTAATGCCTGACAGAAATATCCCAGCTCTCCAGCAGCATGCGTTATTGCACAACTGGAAAGGTTTAATATGCAGTTATTGTCTTCCTCTAAAGCATCAGACACAGGTTACACGGGAGGCAGGGTACTGGACTTAGTTCTTTATAGAAAATTGCACATTCCAGCAATGTGTATCCGTAGTCAATAGTATACTTTAATTTAGAAAGATACGTAGTAAATTATCTGAAGGTAGTATTATCTAGGAGCGGACTTCTTTTCCTTTTGCAGTTGGTGAACTTGGTTACACTGATGGCTGCTCGGTGTTAGAGGTACATCCAGGTAGAATGTTATTTGTTGAATATGCCAGATGCACCCTTCGCAGGAGTTTTGGGGGTTTGGGTTGTTTTGTTCTTAATACTCTGAATAATTTTAGAATTCCGGCAGTATTGCAGGTGCACCTTGGTACTAGCAGCAGAAGAGATTATTCTCAAGCCTGTGATTGCAAATGACCTTACTCTTGTGTGAACTGGTGTGATGTGAAATAACCCTTGAACTGTGAGTGAGGAAAAACATGCAAGAAAAGCCATTTGGAGATCTGAAAAAGAATTAAGGATCTTCATGCAATATTTGAAGTTTTGTAGAAAACAAACTACAGCTATTTTCAGTTACGTTGGAGTGTATTCCTGTTCCTTTGTTAACTTTTGGTCTTCTCTCAGTTTAGTAGTGCCAGCAGGAGTAGCACCTGACGTATGTGTGTCTTGCCACACCATTAAGGGATATCAGGCAACCTTTTCACTCTTTAATACTTCCTTACAGGCTGTATTGTACTGAAATAGCAGATGCACGAAGAACATAATTTGCTGAAGTAAAAGATGGGAGTCCTTGAGACCACTATGAGGAATTTAAATGAGATTTCCAAACAAAAAAGCTCATTAATGATTTCACAGTCAACCTATGCGTGCTGTCATGGTAGTCTCGTTAACTTGTGGGGAGACGTTGGTACTAAAGAAGGTAATGACTACCCAGAGCTAGACATTTTACAGGTCTGCAGTGTTAGTTTGGCACATCTTCGCCATTGCCTCACCTTATGCTATGGACAGTCTTGGTCTGTGCTGAAGAGAAATTACCAGGTATTGTGAAATACTTACTGGGTTAATGGTACTGGTATGATTCTTGTTCTTGGCTTATAGCTCTCTTAAATTTGTGATCCCAACTAACACTTCAGCATGTGTTTTGAGGCAAACGTGTTTTCATCTAGCTGACTGCCTAGAAATATTTGGTCCTCATCTGTATAGTATGGGTCTTTCAGAAATCCTAATGAACTGAACCCTTAAAACCTAGCTTATCAGGCAGGGAAGTAATATTCTTAATTGACGAATAGGAAAGCAGAGGCTTCAGGTAGATCCTGAATGACCTGCTGAAATGAAAACAACCGGCCATATTCCTCCTTCGTTCTGGTGCACTGTCCTGTGTGTTTGTCCTGAATAGTCTCAGGTACAAGGTATGAGTAATTTTTTTTGTTTAATGTTGTTACAAGTTTCACACCACTTCATAGTGGGTGTTTTCTTAGCTCTGGTCCCCAGAATTGAGAACATACTGAAATTCCAACTCTCTGTAGTCTTAATTACATTAACAAGTCTGACAATGTGTTTTCCAGGATGATTTTTTTTAACCCTCTTACATTTTACAGGTGGGATAATGCTTTCTTGTTTTGTGTACACTGCAAACATACTGGGTAGTCCCTGTTACCTGTGCTACTCATCTTTAGCATTCCTTATTTTCTGCCCTTTGAAGTAGAAGTAGTTGCAATGCACTTTACCCTTTGAGACTTGGTGAATTTTTGTCTTTTTTTCAATTCAGTCTCTTTAAAGACTGATGTTAGGTTTAGTGTCTGTAATCAAGGATTCAGTTTTCAGATGCAATCTCTCCACAGTATTTAGATCATATTTATTTTGGGCCCACAGGTGTAATAGACTGAGAAGCTACAAATATGTAACCATTTTCTTTAGTAATGGAGAGGTGTTAAGCTTACAGAAACTAGGTCCTGCAAACATGGCAGCATCTCTGTCGGTTCTACTTTTCATCCATAACATGCAGTTGGCTCCTACCCTTCAAGCCCATTTGACAAGGGAAAGCCTTTAGCTGTAGGTATTCCTTTAATGCAATGATTTGGGGAAGGCGTACATTGGTGTATCTAATAAGATATAGATACTAACTAAGGAGACTGAGTTGATCAAACAGATGAAACAGCAACCAAAAGTAAATAATAAGGATTGTACTAGAAATAGTTAGGATTTAATCTGTTGGGGATATCTGGATTTTTTTCTCAAATTGCTGTTAAGAGGACCAATTTTTTTTAGTTTTGTTGTATTTCTTGGTCACTCCATAAAACAATATGAAAAAGACCCTGATAAGTACGTTTTGCATATGAGAGGGGTTGAATATAATGAGGTGCATTGAAGCACTATTCTGTTCCTATTAAAGTCTACAGAATTTTTATAAAGATCTTAAGTGTTCAAATAGACACTTCATATCATAAACTGCTTAATTCTCCCCCCCGCCCCCCCCCATGTTTGGATATTTGTGTGTATGTTTACACCTTTCACTAGGGCGTGGGTGTACAAAGAAAGTTGTCAGCTGTACAAAGTCCAAACCAATGTGAAAACAGGGCTGCTCTTTTGCCAGTCACAGACTAGCAGTTGATTTTACTGGTTTTATAGGAGCATGTATTGGCTCAAAATCTGCCTAACCTTGTTTTTGTTTTATATTTAACCACTTCTCAATGAAACAGAGTCATGAAAGAGCAGGCTGTCTTTTTTTTCACCGTTGGTGAAGTAAAAATGCAAGTTCTGATTAATATCAATTACTACTTTGAGCATATAATGATGTTATCTGATTTGGACCTCTATTTCTAAGTAGTATTCTCTTTATGTAAGGTGGGATCAATGGTGAAATTCCATTTCTGCACTGTACTAATTTATTTAATGGCTGCAAATAAGATTGAACTAATTTAGTAGGAACTAATAGTGGACTTAAATCTGAAATTTACCTATTTTCCCTAAAGACTTTTGATTCTTCGGTTTAATAGATAGAGTTAGGTATTTTTGGAATTTAATTATAAGATCTTTCCCATCTGTTCCTTGAGGTAGCAATTCAGGCATTTATATTTGACAGTATTTACTTAAGTTCATTTATGATATCTTTATTTTAAATTCATACACACTCCAAAAGAAAAAAAAAAAGTCCAGAAGAAATTCCACCACAAAAAACTGCGTTAAGATGGAGTCAAGGTTGCTGATGTCCTTCTTACAGAGCATATATGAAAAAGACAGGAAGTCATGAGTTCTTTCACCATCTTTAGGAATTGCTTCCTCTTTTTGACAAGATAAGTGAATAAGCAAAAAAAAAAAATTAAATAAAAATCAACTTAGGAGCTGCAACTCTGACCATGTATTATACGCTATTTCTTCTGATATTGTGCTGTAAGGGATGTGACTAAGTCTGTCAGATATCTTAGGATATTATCCTAACACGGTGTTTACTCCAGATTAACGCAGTATTTTGTTTGGAAGTATGTAGGTGTACAGACAGAAATAGAGTATGAGAGATAAAGTTACCTTTAAAGTTGATGAAACAAGTGTTGGACATTTCTATATTTTTATATATTACAAAGGGCATTTTGAAATTTTTCATGCAGTTTTAGTAATTATTTAGTGTGGTAATATACATATATGTGTCCGTGTTTTCTGCTATATCCATTACTTTGGTGTAATTCTATTTTATGTAGCAAATACCTGTATATACAAAGGAGATTTTGTAAAAAAAAAAAAAAAAA
>VXBJ01006953.1:153109-230513 GCA_013400055.1 Nycticryphes semicollaris
AAAAAAAAATATGATTAAGAAATAGGCTCGAGCCCTTCAGAACAGGGACCGTCTTCCTCTGTGTCTGCAAAGTACTTAATGCCTTGGGGGTCCCAGCCACGGCTCACGGCTGAGACCCCGTGGTGACCGAATTGCCAAGCGAGGAGTGTGGAGGAGCAGCTCCCCTGCTTTCCACGAGAAGCCTTAGTAGAAAACGTGCCGTGAAGCTCACCTTGCCACTTGCTCCCTGGTGCTGGGGCTGTACGTGGTCATTCCCAACGCCACCTGCCAACAACCCAGAGCCCAGAATCAGTCTGTCCTTTGCTCCAGTCCTTCCCTTTGGCATTGGGAAAGGAAGCGTGAGGTAGGAGCTTTGATGTCATCAGGGAATCTTCCTTGTTAGCAGGCGATCCTTCCGGAGCTTGTTTGGGCCTCATGCAGTGTCCTTTGGAGCCAAATGAATGATTCCTGTTGACTTCCAAGGGCTGCTGGATGTGTTCCTGCAAGATCATGTTCCGCTGACGTAACAGCTCTGTTACACCTGAGGACCTGGTTGGTTAAGCTCTTCAGGAATGGTCTAAAAATACTGTAAAAATATAAATATATTTAATTACATGTACTGAAAAAAAAATCCTATTTGTTGTGGTCAGAGTTGAGATTACTATGTGAATTTTGATTTCTTGGTCATACGTGCATATATATTGCTTTAACTATTATGTATGAAAGAGGAAGTGATTCTAAAGTGTGTGAAAGATCAGGATTACACCTGTTTTTTAATGGTTTTATTATTTAGGGATGGATGTCAGCAAATTTAACTCCATGTTAATGCAGTTTTTTTGCATTAGAGTATGTGTGTATATCATACACCCCCATTTTATATATAATATATTATATATTTGGTACTAACTTTGTATTTTCCTTGAAATTTTGCCAAATCTCGAACACGGATGTTCTCACTTGTAAGACTTTGGTACTTTAATAACTGAATGTAAAAGAAATGCTCTGGTATGAAAAGAAAAGTGTGTTGTACGGTGTCCCACAATACAGATGTCTCGACCAGCAGGCACCTTTGCCTCTTCCACATCTCGCTTCGTTGCAGCGTCACCTTTCGTCTCCTGAAAAACAGTGTGTGTTTTAACTGAAGTGCAGACCTGCCACTGCAGTACAGCCGAATACCGCTCTAGCATGAAAGCTGGCTGGTAGTAGTAAAAATACAATAGTCACCAGTGTGCCACAAATGCATTTATGAAATGCAGAAATAGACATTTCTACAAAGGCCAAAATCTTATGTTGTATGTTCCTTTCTTGTCATTACATTGTATGATATTGTAAGATTATTGTATGTCCTAATTTGCATTATAAAATGTTTTTTCCTACTTAAAGGCATAAATATAGCAACTTTGTATAAAGGTAGCTTTCTAGATTTTTATTTCTTTTATATAAAAAAGTCTAAACAGAGGGAGTACCATTGCCAAATTGTTTATAAAATTTCAATTAATTTGCCCTGTTGAATGAACTTGTTTTTACAAACATTCCGTATTTGTTTTATGAGAAAAGTGATATTATACTATGCAGAAAGAGTGTATTTTTATGCCATTCCACATTAATCTTAAACCTAATTTCACTTGTTTTAAGCTATCATTATGGAGAAAGCTTACCAAAAGCGCATTTTTAACAACTGTATTATGTATTATGACAACAGTTTTCCCCTTTACCAGTGCCAACTTCATTTGGAAAAAAAAAAATAAAATTGTAGCATGGCAATAAACTATTGATTTTACATTGAAAATTGTCTGTGGGTTACTTCAGTATTTCCCAGTGTTAGTGCTGCTGTATTGTATTTGGTTAGTATAACCCCTTCTGCTTTACGTTGTTGCTTCAGGTACCTGTTTCCCCCCTCCGTGTCCCTTGTGTGCTACTCATTACTTACTGGCAAAAAAACCCAAACCCAAAACACAGAACATGATGACCTGGAGCCTGTAAATTTTTCTCCAAGCTTTTGTTTCATTTCTACTAGTGTTCTGACATGTCTTTCTGGTGTACTTATGTTTTTGTTGTTGTGGTAGTGCTACTATATTTTGTTGCTATCAACTTACTGGGTGGTGAATCGCATACCAGGAATCTGTGTGCTTCTTTGAATGATAGTTCAGTAGAAACTTTGGTACCTTTGTTTCTACTGGAAAGAAAGCTTCCCAGTAACATTTGGTTGAAATGCTTCAGCACACCAGTTCTGAAAGTGACAGTAGGGAAAATACAGGCAGTTAGAGAATTAATTGGTAGCATTACTCCGACTTAAACACCACATGACTGACATAAGTGCTTCCAATTAAAATACGTGTCTGCCTCATGTTCTTGACCTAGTGTTGCTTTGTTCTGAGATAAAAATTTGAAGCCAGCTCAAAGTAGGTGGCACTGAACAGCCAAGTACTAGGATTCCAAATAACAATATAAACTGATCTTGTTAAAATCTCTGTATGTCAATCACAATAATACACGTGTTAGTTTTTGATTGGGATTTTTCCTATTCCTATCTGCTCAGAGGCTTAAAGTGACTGGTTTGACTGAAGTTGAGCCTCGAGCTAGATACAGTGAATTATTGGTCCTGGAGAAACCAGGGAACGGTTGGTGCTCTGTTATTCCTACATCAAAAATAGCTGGGCTGTAAGCAGAAGGTCTCAAGCTGAATTAAAGCGCTGTCAGTAGACACAGAGACAGGTGGAGGTCTGAGCGAGAGCTCATCCTCGAGCAACTGTGAGCCCGTGCTTTGCAGAGATGTCTGGTGCATCCAATGGTCTTTGGGACTGAAACACGCTCCGTTTCTTAATCCTGAAAGAGATGAAGTGATTTACAAATTGTAAAAATTTTAAAATGAGGCTCTCTTCCCCCTGCCCCCCATCACTTACTTACAGTATGACCTTAAAAAAATGTCATGAGCACCTCAGAGGCGAGGGCACTGCACAGCTGGAAGTAGGAGGCAGGAACCTGTAAACTAGTGCTGCTGCTGGGCTCTTCCTATCCTGGTTTGAGTACTTTTACACATTAAAATCATAACTTAGCAATAATCAAAAGTGCCTTAAACCAAACTTGAGCATTCTGTGTCAGGTTTGGGCTTTTTTTTTTTCCTATGAGTATTTCATCATCCAAAGGCCATTGCTTGGTTAATCATCTGAGCCACTTTAAAATCTTTTTTTTTTTTTCACCCAGCTCACACCACAGTAGTGGCAATTATTAATTAAAATTAATCATTTTAATACAATACAAATCTTGGAGTGCTCTGAGATAAAAGTAGTTAACATTGTTTTAGTTGGGTTATTAGCCCTAGCCAAAACTTAAGATACTTTTCTACATAACTGTGAGGAAAACTGAAGATGTTAAAATCCAATTAGTACTCGAATTTTCAGAACGTGGTTAAGGAGAAACTTCTCGAAGAAAACAAAGGAAAAAGCCCAAAGAACTTCAGAAAAATTCTAACCAGGTATTGACATGCTAAAAACCAGAGACAGATGCAAAAGTTGGCAGAGTTTAGTCATGATCTTTTTTGCCTTCTCCATTGGGATGGATACCTGTCTTTGGCCAGTTTGAATCAGGAACAAACAGCTTTGCATGTATCCCAAGAGATTTGTATCTGGCAGTGAGAAAGGGACTACCAGCTGGAATTAATTCTTGAGGATCAAGTCATACAAACTAATTCACTTTTTGTTTTTTTATAAAGCTAAGAGGCTTTGTGTGTAGAACAAAAGTAGCAACAGAGCAAGGCTTGGATGCGGTGTCACAGATCTGCAAAGCTGACAAGAGAGTAGTTATGAATTTTTTAATATTGAAATGAGAAGCATATTTAGTGGAATTGTGCTGGGTTATCTTCTGTTCATGGCCCTGAACTGGTGAAGCAGATAATAAAATAGCGAGATCTCTGATGGCCTGGCAGGAGCACTGGAGGCCAGGAGCAGCAACGTAAGATGTTTTTGATCTGTCTGAGAACTGACTGCCAGGAATATGATGAAATTAAACTGAGGAAACTCCAAGCTCCTTTGCTGAGGCAGAAATAACTTTGTATAGACATACAGTGGAAAGTAAGATGACACCAAGTGAGGTGGGAGTGTCACCCTGCCTGAGGGTAGGAAGGCTCTACAGAGGGACCTGGACAGGCTAGATCAATAGGCTGAGGCCGATGGGTTGAATGTCAACAAGGCCAAGTGCTGGGTCCCACACTTGGGTCACAACAACCCTAGGCAGTGCTACAGGCTTGGGGGAGAGTGGCTGGAGAGCTGCCTGGTGGAAAAGGACCTGGAGGCATTGGTTGACAACCAGCTGAATATGAGCCAGCAGCATCCTGGCCTCTATCAGAAATAGCGGGACCAGCAGGACTAAGGAAGTGATCATCCCCCTGTACTCATCACTGCTGAGGCCCCACCTCAAGTACTGTGTCCAGTTTTGTGCCCCTTACCAGAGAAAAGACTTTGAGGTGCTGGAGCGGGTCCAGAGAAAGGCAATGAAGCTGGTGAGGTGTCTGGAGCACAAGTCTTATGAGGAACGGCTGAGGGAGCTGGGCTTGTTCAGCCTGGAGAAAAGGAGGCTGAGGGGAGACCTTATCACTCTGAAGTGGGGGTCAGTCTCTTCTCCCAAGTCCAATAGGATAAGAGGAAATGGCCTCAAGTTGCTCCAGGGGAGGCTTAGGATGGCTATTAGGAAACATTAGTTCACCACAAAGGTTGTCAAGCTTTGGAACAGGCCGCCCAGGGAAGCGGTGGAGTCACCATCCCTGGGGGTACTTAAAAGATGGGTACATGTGTGGTGCTGAGGGACATGGTTTTGTGGTGTTTTTGTCAGTCTTACGTCGATGGTTGGACTCCATAATATTAAAGTTCCCTTCCAACCTAGACGATTCTATGCCTAGGTGCCTAGACGGCAGCTCTCAGGAGAAGGGCTGGTGTGCGGCCAGGCCTGTAAGGCACATCCCAGTCGCTGTCGTGCGAGAGGCCGGCACTGAAAAAAGCGGGGGAACACGCTAGAGGCTCCCACGCTGCCAAGCTTACTACAACTAACGCAAGCCCCCGCACCCGGGCGGTGCCCGCCGCGCACAGCCGATGAGAAACCAGGGCCGACGGCCGAGCAGCTCCAAACCCCGCCGCGCCGCCTCCTCCGCAGCGACGGACTACGCCTCCCAAGACGCTGCGCGCTGCCGGAAGCAGCGGCGTCTCCTCTGACATCACTTCCGCTAAGGTCTCGTGGAGAGGCTGCGGAGCCGCGCACGCTGGTTCTCTCGGGTGGAGGCGGCGGTTGGCGGCGTCTCGGCGGCGGTACCAGCACCATCATCATGGTGAGCGGCGGGTAGTGCCCGGCTGGTCGGGACGGGACGGGCCGGGCGGCGGCGCGTTCCCCGTCTCCACGCGTGTTGAGGGCCTGGCGGCCGCGCCCCGCGCTTTGTCCGGCGGCGCTCGCGCGGGGGCGGCCTCGCGCCCTGCTCCGCGCGCGGCGGGCGGGAGCGGGGAGGCGCCTCGGGACTGGAAGGTTCTAGAGCTCACGGGTGGAGGGTCCGTTCAAGGACCGGGTCGGCCTGTGGGACCGTCCGGGGCTGCGGCGGGGAGGCCGCGGGCGGTTCCCTGTCTCGCAGGAGGGGCTGCCTGGGCCCGCACGGCTGTAGGCTGGAGGGAGGCCGCGTCTTTCCTCTCAGTCTCTGAGGAGGCCCGGAGAGACAGCGTTGGATCCCCGGGCGTGAGAGGCGAAGGGCAGTGGCCTGCCGAGAGCTGCCCCCGCCCCGTGGCGAGTCTCTTACCGCACCCTTTTGTTTTTTGTTGTCAGAACATGATATAACGGACACGAAGCTATAGGCAGAAATTGCGTGGTGATCACGCAGCAAAGTAAAAAGTCGCGGTCCTCTTTTAAGAGGGTTGATACATTTGGTCCTTTGGGATTTGATCCTGATTCATTTAAGGCCTTCAGTCCTGTGCAAGTATTGGTCTGTAACGGCATGTATTTATTATTGATACAATTAATTTGCATGGAAATTCAAAAAACCACCAAACTTAGGGTTCAACACAAATATAAAAATATTAAACCCTCAGTGTGCTCAATAACTAGACTTTGTAGGTTTTGCTGGGTGTTCCTGTCTTCGGGTTGTCTGGATCTGATGGTTAGCTGCACAGAACAGCAACACAGACGAACAAGACAGAGGTTGCAATAAACTAAGGTACTGGTAATGACCTTTCAGGCTCATGGATCTTAACAGAGAATATGGGTGTGCAGTCTCCTGAAGTAGATTATGATCCATTGCGTAATCTCTTCACATGATGATGGAATTCCAAGATAAATTCATGTTGATGCTTTCTTAAAAATCTATCTTGACTATACCTTTTATCAAAAGCAAATGGGTATAGAAATAAATAGTTTTAATAATGAGGGCATTGTTTAGATTGTTACTACCAGGGATTTATTTTTAAAATGCAAAGTTTTATTAAAGCTAAAAGAATATGCTTATGTTAATTCTCTTTTAGGCGTCCCTTTCCCTTGCTCCTGTGAACATTTTCAAGGCAGGTGCAGATGAAGAAAAGGCAGAAACAGCTCGGTTGGTAAGTTTAATTCTCTAAGAAACTGGTTATACTTGGGGTAATTAAACTTCATCTTTTGTACTGTTGAATGTACTTTCAGTTCATGGTGATGTGGAATTTCATGTGTCTTATGGGTTTTTCTTGTAGCATGTCTGTGATTGGAAGGTAGGAGGAGTGTTGAGAATTAAGTGTATTTGATCTGGTTATTAAGATGTAGTAGTTGAGTAACTTGGACCCAGACTCTACTGTGAGCATGGCTGTGGAAGGGTTGAGTTAAGATGTCCCCTTGGAAGTTGTGGACTAGTATCTACTTCTTGTAATAAAATAGAAATAAGTCCTGTTCTGAAGTATATTTGCTTTCATTTCAGTCATCCTTTGTTGGTGCCATTGCAATTGGTGACCTGGTCAAGAGCACTCTGGGGCCTAAAGGCATGGTAAGACAACTGCAAGTTCTCAGTGATCATACCTGTTAATTTCATTTTAATAGTTACAGTATGTTTTCAAGCGGTATTCTAAATCTTGTATCTTGTAGGACAAGATTCTTTTAAGTACTGGAAGAGATAGCACAGTAACAGTGACCAATGATGGTGCAACCATCCTGAAAGCTATTGGAGTTGACAACCCAGCTGCCAAGGTCTTGGTTGGTGAGTTTTTAACAGCTTGTCATTGGAGTACTTGGCATTTCTTCATTGTAACTTTACTATGTAGCTTTCATTTGTCCTTAGAAAAGTAGCCTTCAAATAATGTGAAAAGTTGAAGGGAAAGGGAGCAGAATTTCTGAAGTAGGGAGGCCAAGGTGTTGCAGGAGTTGTGGAACTCTGCAGTAGTAAAATTGAGGTATATATTGTTCTTGCAGAACTGTTCTGGTGCTTCCTTATTTTCCCTCAATCCTGGTTTGTTCCAGGAGTCAAAAGGGACAAAAGACAGCTGTGTGCCCCTCTTTTTTTCACCAGGGAAATTTGGAACAGAAGTCTTTAAACCATTTAGGAATATGATTCTTTTTTCTTTTCAAACTCATGTGAGATAAAAATATTTGTATGTAAAGCTGGTACTAGTGACCAGGATATTTTGAATGAACACATTCACATAGTGCCTTCTTTCTTCAGATATGTCGAAGGTTCAGGATGATGAAGTTGGTGATGGAACTACATCTGTTACAGTGTTGGCAGCTGAATTACTGAGGGTGATGTATTACAATTTTTCAGATGTGTTTTTGTTTGGCAGTGTGCTTCTGTGATACCGCTATGGGATATGCTCTTAGATGTTTATGAGAGTGCTTCCAAAATACCTTACTCAGTTGCTTTTGAAGTTGATAGGAGAGAAAACACCTTAGATACTGTATCACCTTTTTTTTTTTTTTTTTTTTTACTTTAAACAAGCTTCCTTGTTTTACTTTTTATAAATTCAAAGATATTTTGGTTTGGTACATTTTAAAAAAAATAATTTTAATTCTCTATGCAGGTGAAACGGAGAAGTATTGCTCTCCCAGGTCACTTCCTGGATAGTGCAGTGGGCAGCACGCAGCGCTGCTTAGTTGTGAGGTTCAGTCCTCTGAAATCCTTTTCGTAACATGAATGAGAAAAAACAGCAAGGCATGTTAAATTCTGTTGTTGTGTGCACAAGACTTGTATTTGTACTGTTCCTTTAAACTCTGCATGCAGAGTTTACACTGCCAAACTCTCAATCTGAATTCACTATGAAAGAGACTTTGGGGGTCAGGAATTCTTCTTAGCTGAGCTCTGCCAGTAAATCTAATCATCTCAGATCCGGGAACTGTTCAAGAGCATCTGAGAAACGATCCCTCAAGCTTGCCAAATTCCTTGCAAAAAGGGAGTTTTAGGATTTTTGTTTTTAACTGCACTTCAAGTTGCAACCCTAAGTGAACAGGAAACTGATCTCAAACCTGAAGTGAAGGATTGCTGTTTTGTAGTATATGTCTTGTTACTATCCGTATTGGAGATAGGATTTTTTTATTAATCAAAATTTCTTGGCAGTGTTTCAAGGACAGGTCATATTTGGCTAGATTGGAGGAAAAAAAAAAAGCTGCCAGCAGGGTGTCTTTAATTTCATTGTTAAAGCTCTGGTTTTTATTGCTATTCAGAATTTTCTGATTGCTTGGAAGTGTCTTTCCTAGTTAGTGTAAATGTACCTTGGGGAGAAAAACCCTGATTGTTAATTTAATTTAAATAGGAGGCAGAATTACTCATTTCAAAGAAGATTCATCCTCAGACCATCATTGCAGGCTGGAGGGCAGCCACCAAAGCTTCAAGAGAGGCACTTTTGAAGGCAGCTGTGGATCACGGGTTAGTGATGAACACTTGATGTAACTCTTTATAAACCAGGCAACATTAAAACATCAATGAGAATTATATACCATTGGGAAATTCTTGCTCTCTTTTAACTAGTGTAAAGTCTAAATTTATGAATTTTAACAGTTAAGAAAAAAAGACTGCTTTTTTTTTTTTTAATGGACTACAGAAGCTTTATGAAATAATTTAAAATTGCTTATGATGTGCAGAAACAAAACCTGAGCCATTATTTGCTCCCTAGAAGAAAAATCTGAGTTGTTGCTTCAGACTTCATACTCTGATTTTAAATGTGACTGTTTTCTTTACCTGACACTTGGAGAGCACAAAGTTTCTGCAGCTCAGTGCAAAGGTTCTCCTAATTGAACTTGTATTTCAAATAGAAGGTTGTATTCTTGGGATACTGGAGGGATTCTCTGTAGCATTCCTCAAATGGAACATGGTACACGTAGATACAGGCTCACAGTGATAGGTTAATTATGATTAAGGCTTTCAGACTTTCCACTTTAACTGTCTTATTTTATTTTAGAGATGATGAGGTGAAGTTCCGTGAAGACTTGATGAACATTGCAGGAACGACTCTTTCATCAAAATTACTTACTCATCATAAAGATCACTTTGTCAAGCTCGCTGTAGAAGCTGTTCTTAGGTTGAAAGGTTCTGGTAATTTGGAGGCTATCCATGTCATTAAGAAACTTGGTGGAAGTTTGGCTGATTCCTACTTAGATGAAGGTAAGCCTTTGCATCTTGGCTTTAAGTGCACTTGAGAAAATGAGGCTGTAACACGTCTCTATACAGATTGGTGCTAGGAAATATTGCTGTGTTATTGTTAAATTGATAGATAAATATGGAGGGTTGTATTAATTGAAATGAATTGTTCTCCTTTTTTAATTTGAAGTCTTACAAGACCTTTCTGTTAACTACAGGCTTTTTACTTGACAAGAAGATTGGTGTAAATCAGCCCAGAAGAATTGAAAATGCTAAGATCCTTATTGCAAATACTGGTATGGATACAGACAAGATTAAGGTATGTGACAGACCTACTGTTGTGAAACGATATTTTTGTAAGGTGAATGAATTTTTAGATGGAATGCTTTGTTTTCTTTGATTTAGATTTTTGGCTCTCGTGTTAGAGTGGACTCCACAGCAAAGGTAGCAGAAATAGAACAGGCAGAAAAAGAAAAAATGAAGGAGAAGGTAGATCGTATTCTTAAGCATGGAATAAACTGCTTTATTAACAGGTATGTATATTCTTGGGAAAAGGGGAGAGGTACGAAGTAGAAAGATTGTAATTTTGTATGAGGGTGAAGAACATACATGTTTGTGTTTAAAATTAGGTGATTTTGCCTAATGCTTAATTGGCTGGCCTCATGGAGGTTGATGTTAATTTCTGTGCTTCCCTTGTGCACTGTGGCCCCCTTTTCTTTTCTTTTTTTTTTTTCTTTTTTGAAGAGGAAGAACTGCTGTTATTCATTCTGGGGTCCTTGGTTAAGTCCAGTTGAAGCAACGCTGCTACACGTTTATACTGACAGCTTTATTTACTTCAGAATGCCAGCAGCCTTGTCTGCATACCCTTTAGCCCCTTCTGGAGGGAAATTTGTGCTTGAAAAGGGTCTGTGCTGCTGAACATCTTGAAGCAGCTATGTTTTATCCTGCATTAAAATGTTGGTGCTGGAGTACTGCTCCAAATTCAAGAGTGTTTCCAAAAAACCCCACATGGCCACTCCATTCAGTTATTTAAGGATAGGAGAAGTGCTGCTGCTTTTCAGTAGCTCTCATTTGAATGCAACTGCCATACACATGGGCAGGTTAACGCCTGGTGTTCAGGCTCCTTGTGTAGCCTGCTAGGAAGCTGATTAGTTGGTACTACACCAAAGGCTGGGAGTTACGAGAGCAGCACTGTTTCCCCCAGTAGCAAAGATTTACTTGTGCATTTTATAACTCGCCTTCAAAATCCGTGTTTTGTAAGAACCTGTGTGATGAATCTCTTAGTCTCTCCATCTACGTCATATTTCACATACATTTTGTGCAAGCGTAGGCAAAATGAGTATTCTGTCCAGTGGATGTGTTGCAAGTACAAAGACACCTGGAGTCAGGAGTCTTACTGGCAAACTGATGGAAGAATCCTTTGAGGTACACAGAAGAAAAATAAACATCCTTCAGACCATTGCTGTTACCCAGTAGGCTTGTAACACGGGTAGTTGCTCGGGTAGAGTAGCAGTCGGTCACTGTAGCCAGGCTAGCAGTGTTCCAGTGAGATTGACTCTCAACTTTCAGACTTATTCCCTGACAAAATTTACTTCTGCTTGTGGGCGTACTGTAGATCCACCTCACATCCGATACTGTGAGTGTTAGCCAGTTAAGTACCTCTGAGGAGATGCTTGGCAAAGCTCAAGGCTGTATGGATGCAGAGTTGGAAGAACCTCTGTGCATACCCAGGCAGCGCCAATCGTCTCTTTTGAAGATAGATTAGAAACATCTTTTTTTGGCAGAGGTGGCATCTCCCAGCTCCTGCTGAATCTCTCCAATGCTCAATCTCTAATTTGAAAGGGAAAAATAATTTGGCATGGCGATCCTGTGTGGTTGTTGACCATTCAGGGTTAGGTGACCTCTTCACTCTAGAGAGAGTGAGATACATCTTAAAAAGGGAGCACATACTCCTCTGTGTGCTATGCTATTTGAGTGTGTTACAAGACTGGCCATTTATCTCGTTCCCATAGAGTTGTCTGCTGTTTGGATTTTGTAGTGCTGAAGGCATTAAAGGCGTTACTTCACTAGTTACTCTAGTGCACTCTACTAGAATAGGCACTTCATGAGCACTTAGGATCAAAGGACTTGGAATCTAATGCATATAGGGCCCTGGACATTGATAATATGTCTTGAGGGGAAGGGTGTTTCAAAGAGCTATAATAGTTTGACTTTTTTATTTTAGTTTTTTTTAGCTTTGTATGTTTTCCTGTCACTGCATTTGCTTCTGCGTGGTAGAACGTTCCATCTGTGGCAGATGCCTCACAGATTGACTGCTTCTGCAGCTTTCAGAAATCTCTTTATGCCCATGCTACTGAGAATCGGGCGTCCTTTGTTACTCTGGTATTTAAAAGGTTCATTGGTGTGTAATGAGAGGTTGTGCCTGTGTTCTCATTGTAGACAGTTGATCTACAACTACCCTGAACAGCTCTTTGGAGCTGCTGGCGTCATGGCTATTGAGCATGCAGACTTTGCTGGTGTGGAACGGCTGGCTCTTGTTACGGGTATGTAGAGTGCCTGGTCACGTGAGACTTGAAGGGTCACTTTGTTTGATCTTGAGTAAATGTTAATGCTTGATCACCTTGTTTATACTTCTTACCATTAGGCAGATTGGGGAGTGTGAAAAGCGCTCCAAATAAGCTCTGCTTTAAAGTACTGACATGCAAAGGTATATGGAGGGCCCTATGAAGTTGGTCTTAAAATTTTTTGAAGTTGTTTATTGATTTGTCGACTGCTATATAACTGTTAGTATATTTTTAAGAAGAATTTTTCTAGAATTCAGTTTCTATTTTCAGTATGTTGTACTTAACATGTAAACTGTTTTGATACTGAATACTCCTTGTGTAATGATTTAAACATTTTTTTTTCTAGCAGCTGTTAAGAAAGGATCGTGATGCCAGTTAATAATTTAGCCAGTTAGTGCCAGATAGTAATATTGCTTCATATTTAAAGAATATTTTAAGTCCCTGTTTGATAAACTTTTGAAATGTTTGTTTTCTAGGGAGAAGATGAAACTTAGCAATAGAAAAAATAAAATGATAAATCCACCAGTTAATGAATACAATCTTGTTATAACTGGCTGTTGTTTGATTGTAATAACAGAGAAGACTAAAAAGTCGTCCTTTGTTAAACATGTGGGCCTGACTCCTCTACTTGAGGAGCACCTCAAATGACATGAACAACCTGGATATTTTTAGTAGTGGTTAGTGTCAATGTGACTAGTAACTAATGAAAATTAAACGTCTGGAATGCTACAGATGATTCTCCTTCTCTAAGTTAGAGGTGGTTATCTGGAGCATCATGAAAAATGGATTATGGAAGTTCTTGAGAACATGGATAACTGGTTTTGCTGGGAGGAGGGAACAGAAACAGACTTGTTTAGCTTAGCAAAAGCAAAGAAGCAATTGTGTATAACTGTCTGTAGGAACATTGACACAGGCACATGCTTGATTGAGAAGGAACATTGCTTGTGTTCTGGAACAAATTCAAAGCAAATTTTGTAGGAAGAGCAAGTGGACCATATCAGCCCACACTGGATCAAATGGTGTAGCTGCAAAAACAGACAAGCTTTTTCTGAGTATGCACTCTCTACTACAAATCTCGTACTGCTACAATTAAAGGAGTGCCTACAAGCTAATGTGGAGTAACTCAGCGTACATTGGGAGTGAATACATGTAAATGGTTTTCTAATGTGTAGAGAGCATAATACTAGACCAGTGCTCGGTTCAGAGACATTGTGGTCTGTGCAATACCCGTTTTGTTGATGGTAGAGGAGTTTACGAACGGCGCACTGTACCACTGCGATAGTGTGATACGAGACTGGTGGTTCAGGAGCGCGGTGGCCGGTGGTTCTCAGCCGACATCAGGCAGGCAAAACGAACGCTGGTGTGAGCTCAAGTTTAATTTTAGCATTTTATAAATATTCATCAATAAATACTGCTGAAAACATTAAACAGATGGACATTTTAATACTGGCAAATATCAACATTTAGTCTCTAATCCAGACAGAACTCAAAAGCATTACAGCTATAGTAGTTCCTGTGACGTAAAACAAAAATACTGGTGTTTTAAGGACTTGTCAACATCAGTGGAAGGTTTCTGGTACCTTCTGGTTACGATGCTGACATTGGGGAAAAACATGGCTTGTCAGTATTGTTAATTTAAATTTATTTTTGGTCAATTATGAAGATTATTATTTTTCTTCACACCCCTCCTCACCTCCCTTGGTTGGACCTTGCCTGAATGGATGCTTTCATCTTTATTTGTAGGTGGTGAAATTGCATCAACCTTTGATCACCCTGAGCTAGTAAAACTAGGAAGCTGCAAGCTTATTGAAGAAGTCATGATCGGAGAGGATAAACTCATTCATTTCTCTGGAGTGGCAATGGGTAAGTGTTTTGCCACTACTGGTATGTTGTAACGTTTGTGTTAACCCTCTGCTAAGACAGTTCAGTTACCAGGATGGCGTAGGAATTCTCTAATTATTCATGTACCCGTTGTTATTAAAGTCTTGCTTGTCAATACAAATCCCGCAAAGTTGTATGTTCATGGTTGAAATTGTTCGTCTACATAACCTTAAATATACACATAAACATTTGTAAGGTCAGGAATCAATTTCTGCTTTGGGAGATGAAATAGACAAGAAAAATAGTGTCCTGTCACACTTAACATTTACAGAACAAGTTCTTTAAGTTTTCGAGGGATTGTTTCGAGATAACATTTATTTTCTGTTAAATTCAATAAGGTGGTGTGGAACAGTTAATTGATAAAAGCAATAGCACGCTATGCTTAATTTCATTCTACCTGTCACCATGCTTTCTTTTTGTCCCCAAAGTGCTTGATGTAAAACTGGGCTGCAGGGATAGCCAAACCATTACAAATGCTTTGCGATAGCCTCTTGGTATTTTTGGTTTGGTTTCTATTCATCTTTTTGCTTTTTGCACTTTTTTTAGGTGAAGCTTGCACCATAGTCTTGCGTGGAGCGACACAGCAGATTCTAGATGAAGCGGAGAGGTCTTTGCACGATGCTCTCTGCGTTCTTGCCCAGACGGTGAAGGACACTAGAACTGTGTACGGTGGAGGTGAATATTAGATTCTTTGTACTTTGGACATGATACACAGTTTGTATTACTGTTCAAGTCAGGTAGAAAACATCTGTGTGTCTTCAATTCCTAGGTTGTTCAGAGATGCTGATGGCTAACGCTGTTGCAGAACTTGCCATCAGAACACCTGGCAAAGAGTCTGTTGCAATGGAGTCCTTTGCTAAGGCTCTACGAATGGTAAGTTTGTTTAATCAGGTTGCTGGATTAATAGACATTAAGTTTCACTAAGTGTACAAACTTCTTCAGTTAGTTGCTTCTCTTTCAAAGTTTTGGTCTTCTAAAAGTAGAAATGTGAAATTTAGTATTGAAAGAGAACAACCCTTCTGTTGATACTCCAGTGCTGTTTGATTGTATTCATGCTCTTGTACTATCCAGAAGTTTCTAGACTTGCACTGGGGATTGCATCTTAAGAGTGTCACAAGAAACACGCATAGAATGCTGTTGGGCTAACAGACTGTCAATTTGAGAAATACATTGTCTTCCTGCATTTTAAATTGGGGAAAAGCTTTCTTAGGAAATAAAAGACAATAGGAAAAACATTTCTCCCAAGAAAATTAAGTTAAAGAGCACGGTAAGACTTGGCTGACCCCTTTGGTCAGCCTGTGGATTTTGCTCTGCTGTTACTTAAACAGTTGTCGGGGTTTAACTCCAGGCAGCATTAGGACCACTCACCTGCTCACAGTTACTACCTGCTTCCCCCCATAGGGTAGGGAGAAGACAGAGAAAAGGAGGGGGGAAAAAAACCTCATGGGTTGAGATAAAAGCAGTTTAATAGAACAGTAACAACGCAGGAAATTACCAATAATAATAACAACGGTAAAAGAATGTACAAAATAAAGTGATAAAACAGAAGTTGCTGTCACCACTCAATGATAGGTTGCTCATCCCATCCTGAGCAGCGATCATGGATTCCAACTCTCATTTATATACTGAGCCTGATGGGTATGGAATATCCCTTTGGCCAGCTGTCTGTGCTCCCTCTCAGCTTCTATGGAAAGCTGAAAAAGTCCTTGAGTAATATGTACATTACTTAGCAACACCTAAAACAGTATGTGTTGTCAACATTCTTCAGTGTTCTTCTTGTACTAAATCCAAACCATAACAGCTGCTGTAAAGGAAATTAACTCTGTCCCAGCTGAAACCAGGACAACAGTGAATAGAATGATCTGGAGGTTAATGCTTACCAGTGAGCTTATGTTCTTAAAAAAGAAATAATTTCTCCAGTTGTAGTCAGAAATTTGTAAGAAGAGATGGATTTCTTTCTGTCCCTGTGAAATGAACTGGCGCTTCTGTGCTCTCATCTGCTTTGTTAACTGTGCCTTAAACAATCCGTTGAAAGGTAGTTTGACTTGTTCCTTACCTTCTGATCACTGTAACAGATCATCTGCCACATTTTTGAAGCTTCCTCTTCTTGAAACTGAATAGTGAACTAGTAATATCAAAGCATGTTCCACATTTCTTAGGGATCAACGCCTGCCTTAATTTAGAACATCTTGTGTTTATGCCCTCAGATCCCAACAATAATAGCTGATAACGCTGGCTATGACAGTGCAGATTTGGTTGCTCAGCTCAGAGCTGCTCACAGTGAAGGGAAGACAACTTACGGACTCGGTAAGGGCTTGATTACTACTCCTGTTAATTGAATTGCTTTTTGGGAGGTTTAACGAACTTGGTGACTTCTGTTTATTGCTGAGTTATTCAGCTGGAAGAACTGCTTATGTTGATTTCTGATAGTTTTGCGTAGAACCTGGATGTATATGATGCTACATTTCTTTATCATTCTACCAGGCTTTTCACAACACAGTGAAAAGCTTTGGTTTTGCAGGGGATGGTTTCCACCTGTGAAAACGAGTTCCCTTACTTACATTCAGTCTACTTACATGAAGCTTAACATAAAGGCAGTGATTTGAAAACAGATGTAAAAACCAACACAACCAAACACTTCCTCCTCCCTGGAAAAAGCTTAAAATTGTGGAGAAGAACTCTGATACCCCTAAGGAAATAGCACTGAATCCTGTTAGGGTCTTGTGTCTTCTTCCCAGCATGTAAAGTTTTCATCATGAGGTTTTTTTTTAATGTAATTACAACATGTTGGGCTTAAATCAGGAGCGTTGAAGTGAAGGACTTTATTTAATACTTCCCTTCCTATCAGTAAGGTTAATTTGGGCGGGTAAGTTACCGTGTGGTCAGCTGCTTGGTATTTCCTTTAAAAAAACAAACCAACCCACAAACCCACCTCTTAATATATCTCTTCTTCCAGATATGAAAGAGGGTGTCATTGGGGACATGGCAGCCTTGGGAGTAACAGAAAGTTTCCAGGTGAAGAGACAAGTTCTGCTGAGCGCAGCTGAAGCAGCAGAAATGATTCTTCGCGTAGACGACATAATTAAAGCAGCACCCAGGTACGAGCTGAGCACCTGCGCTGGTCGGGGGCAGTGGCACAGAGTAACCTCCCTCTGTGGAAGAGTAACCACGCAGGAAGGTCTTCTTCTAAAAAAGTTTCATTTGGAATGAAGACTGACATCTGCTGTGCTAACAGTCCTGTTACAGCATTTATTTTGCGCTTAAATCAGTGTGCCTGAGCCGTGCTCTACATCACCAGCTGTTTATGTGCCGTATGTAGTACTAAAACATCTGCAAAGGAGACTGACCCAAACATCAGGGATAATGCTAGCTCTTTCCTTCTGGCAAGAGTTATATTGAAATGCCCAGCTGGTTCTGCAGTGTAATTGCAGCTAAAACAAAGCCCTGTTTGTTAAAAAGTTTAGGAAGAAATGCCCCTGGGAGGCAGGTTATCCCCTGGGTGCTCGCACTGTTTTGGGAATCACAGCTTTTTGCTGTGGTCACAGGTGGTTAAAAAAGCACCGAACCCAAAATACCAACTAAAAAAAATAAACATAAAGGTGGGTGGGGAGGCTGGTGGGCATCAGCATGGGGAGGAATTTTCTAATATTTCTTTTTCTCCCCAGAAAACGCGTACCAGACCATCGCCCGTGTTAAATTTTCTTCAGTACCTGAGGACGTGTGGACCAGATCTCACCTAGTAATTTTTTTTAATGATCTAGTTTTTGTGAGGTTGTGGCACAGAAGCTTGAGACGGGCAAATCTCCATCAATGGCATGAAATAACTCTTCAGTTGGTTTTAACTTATTTCAGTTTATATGTGTTGAAGCGAAGATTCACTTCAAGTAAAGCAGGGGTTTTATACACCCTGTTCCTTCTGTTCCTCTCCAGGCTCCACTTAAAGTACACTGAAATAAAAAAAATGGTAAATTCAAATTCATCAGAGTTGTGTTTGTGTAGAACCAAGAAGGGCAGTTTCATGAGAAGAGCCGCGGTGCTTGTCCTCGGGCACTTCAAAACGGCCCCCAGGCGAGTCCGGGTGAGGGATGTCCTTCCTCTCAGGCCTTCCTTGGCTTAGCTTGACCCGGTGTGGTCAGTGTGAGCGGCTTGTTCCAGTCCTGCCTGTACCTGGGATCCTAGAAACGGGCTCTGAATTTAACTGTTAACCCTTTCCTGGCGGTACTGGAGTACTCCTCGTCTTTTGATAATGAAGAGGAAAAAGCTGAAGAGGAACCTTGGTCAGTGCCCAGAACTACAACTTAAGGGATTTAGCGGCTTTTTACGCCACCAGTGTTGTGTAGACAGGAGTTCTGCTGAAGGGGGGGGTGAGAGGAAGACGCAGTTTGGGAGGGATGTGAGCATCCTGGACGAAACAACCCGTGGTAAAGCGTGCTGAATTCGGGCCCACTTCACAAACACGTGCAACAGAGGGCAGTTAGTGGAAAGCGGGTCAGTTTGCATCGCATTCCCTTTCCTTCTTTTCCCCCCTTCCACACCGGTGCTGGCCTACCTTCCTGTCCTCTTCCCTCTTCCAGTCGTTGCTGCGAAGGCAACACTTCTCTTAATTGGATTTGTTCCTTTATGGTAGCAGGAAAGTCTTGTGATGCCCGCGTCGCTCGTTATGCAGATTCTTGATGACTGTAAGCAGGGACAGGTGGAGGCTCCCCCCCCTCTGCGTGGGAGCCCCTCGGGAGGTGCCACCTGCGTGTTGTCACCCTCCTGGCCCTTGCCAATGTACCTGGCACCTCGGCAAAGAGCAGGGGGAGTCTGCCCAGGCAGGGAGATTGCTGGAAACCAAGAAGATACCTGTGCAAAACGTTCTTCTCCTGTGGGCTTCCTGAAGGGAGGAGAATCTGCTTAAGAGTGTTCCTCCAAACTCTCAGAACTCTCTTCAGATCTCCAAAAGCGACCATACTCTGCAGAGAGCGCTGCGTTAAACTGTTGACGAGCGGGTGAAAGCGCCCTCTCCCCGACCCCCTCGGATAAGCACAGAACCAATCAGTTCCATAGGAAAGAAAAAAAAAATGGAACTTGGATGTTTGAAAAAAAAATAAAGCCCCGAAGTCTTGTCCTGCTGAATAATTTTATGGGAAGAAATTATTGGAAAAGGTTAGATAAGAACAAAAAAGAACTTGGAAAGGGAGAACTCGGTTAGTTCCGAAGAAGGACGGTTTAGCTCCCGAAGACACTAATAGGCTTTATTTAACGTAATGACTAGTGTAAGCTCGCTGTGTGAGCGCTGGCCACATCCCAAATTCAGACCTCCTTTAGCAAAGCGACAAGCGCTGGGGGGAGTCTCTCTGCTCCCGGAGAATTTTCCAAGCGCGTAAATGACACGGAGCAGTCCCGAGCTGGCACTGCAGCAAACCTTTTCTGGGAAGTCGGCTGCTGCGCTGCCGGGACGGTGCCACTGAGGAGCTGAGTGAGTGAGAGAGGCAGAGAGGGACGTGGCTCTTCTGTGCCACAGAGGGCTCCCCACCCTTTTTAAAACAAAACAACAACAACAACAACAAAAAAAAGCTGCCTTTAACCAAACTCAAATCATCTGTGCTACGGAAGCAAAAGCTAAAGATGTCATTCTGAGCCAAATTTCTGTATTACACAAAGCAAAACATGCTTAAAAAGAAAAGTTCAATGTGTTTTGAAGGGGATCAGAACCTGTCCTGAGTTGTGAGCTGGAGAAATACCCAACTTGAAGTCAACTGAGCAGAGTTTCCCTCAGCTTCAGCTTCCACCCAAGCACGTAGTGGCGGGATCCCAGCCCTGGGGTTTATTCGTGTGAGTCCTTGCAGCTGTCTTGGCCTTAGGCTTTGGTTTTTGTCTTTGCTACTGTGTGAAAACTGCTGGTGTGCAGCTGCCCTCACAGGCAGCGTTGGCTGGTTACGTACAGACGAGCAGCAAAGCCTCCAGCTTTCCTCACCATCATTTAAAACACCTCTTGGTAGTAACAAAACGAGAGCGTTTGCTAATTTTCCGGGACGAAGGTGGCAGGTGTAAGAGGAGAGCTGGCTGTGTCCCTGATAGCGCGGCAAGGGCTCCACTAACGCTTTCCACCTGGACGGAGGGAAAACCTTCTTCAAGCTGCTGCTGCTGCTTTACGGGTAAGTTGTTTGAGACAAACCTTGCAGCCTTGCTTCAGTGCTGGGACTTCCGTCAGCCATCATCAAACAGCATTTTCCAGCTGAGCTTGGACACCAAAAAGCAAGCCCATGGGTGAAGAGCAGCGGGTCCGTACGTGCTCTGTGCATTCCACCCTTGGAAAACACCTAAACTGTGTCTTCATCTCTACTGCGAACTCGTGAGTGGTTTTTTTTCCCCACACAAGAAAGGGAAGAAGTCTTTGCTCTAGAGAGCGTTGGGTGCTGTGTGAAGGGGATGTCTGTACAAGAGAGTTTTGCTGTCACTGAGCTCTAAGCCGGTGCACCTACTCCTGAAGATCAGCTAGGCGGTGTTGGTGCTCCCTAGACATCAGCAAGCGAGGGAGAAGTAGAGGTTGGTCAGCGTTGTGAGGGTGCTGACACCTTTGCTAGAGCATCAGCAGGGCTCAGCTTCTGGCTCGGGCTTAGTGGCTGGAGGTGGCAAAGGTTTCTCTTCAAGTGAGATTTCTATCACTGCCCCAGACCGCTTACGGGGCTCGGGGGTCTCCTCTGACCATCTCCCCACCCTCCGCACCCCTTTGGCCACTTTGGGTGCGTTCCTGCAGGGGTTGTGGTCATAGATCACCAGCTTCAAGCCGGGGAGGTGAGCCAGGCTGGGGAAGAACCGTATGGAGTTGCGATCCACGTCGATCACCTCCAGGAAGGGCATGTCCAGGAGCACAGGGGGGAACTCGGACAGCAGGTTGCCCGACAGCCAGATGGTGCGGAGCTCCTGCAGGTACCGCAGCTGGGTGGGGAGTGTGCGCAGGGCATTGGAGCCGGCATGAAGGGTCTTGAGCAAGCTGAGCTCACACACCACCTCGGGTAGGCACTGCAGGCAGTTGGACTCAATCCACAGGGTCTTGAGGTTCTGCAGGAGTCGGAGCTCGAGGGGCAAGCTGCAGAGCTTGTTGTTGCCCAGGTAGAGGATGCAGAGCTGCTTCAGCGTGCACACCACCAGGGGCAGTGCCTTGAAGTTGTTGAAGTCCAGCGCCAGGATCTGCAGGTTTTGCAGTTGCTCCAGCTCAGGGGGCAGATGGTTCAGGTTGTTGTCGCTCAGGTACAGCTTGACCAGTTCCCGAAAAGAACAAATGTGCAGAGGCAGCCGCCTCAGCTGCCTGCCACTCAGGTCCACCATTTTATCCACTGGCATCTCTTCTAGGTCTTCCAGGAGGTACTTCTGACACTCCTTGGAGGGCACAAAAGCAACTATGGCTTTCAGGCTGTTGCCCATCCCGGGACTTAACTTTGGGGACTGCCAGGACTGCAAGGGACAGGGACCTGCTTTGGTCTCCTCCTGCTGCTTACTGGCCTGCCGGTAACTCCGTCTTCCCAATATAAGGCTCTGTTTACACGGCACCAGCCATTAATCTCGAGGGCTTTGAAATGTTTCTGATAACCAAATGAGTGTCTGGTGATGGGGATTACAGACAGGACGATTTACAGCACAGGTCTCCCTCTGCCGCCCACGCTCTCCCCAAAAACATTCCTTCTGGCCTCTTCCTGTCAGTGTTCTTGGATTTTGCCCCAAACTGTCGCCCCGGTGGCCCAGCCCCTCACCTCTCGCTCCGGCGCTGCTGGATGTGCAGCTGGCGCTGGCTGCCGGGATTGGATCAGGGAAGTAAACACCCCAGATGACCAAATTTTTAAACTCAGATGTTTAGCTTTCATGAAACTTTCAGCGGAAATGTCAGATGCAACCGAATTGTTGTTTAAAAGACCTGTCAAGACTTGACTGACTTTCCAGATGAGTGGTGCTTTTAGGGATTTACTTTGTGAGGTGCCAAATACATAATTCCAGAGTTTAACTTGCCACCTAGTACTTATCTTAAACCTTTAACACAAATACTTGGCAAACCACTATCTTGAGCTGTCCTACTCTTTATGTTCCTAATTTAATGGTGTTTACTATAGCCTCTGGCACTCATGGCTGTGTAGGGCCTTTTTCATTACATTATGTTGTGCTTCCTGTCTGAATCCCAGCTTAATGCGCTCACTATCGAAACCTGCCAAGGTTGTTCTCCTGCCACCTTCTGACTCTGCTACTGCAGATCCCCCATCCGTACCAAAACCTGGCAAGAAACTCCCATGGATTTGATTCCATCAAGATTCTCATTTGTTATGGGTGAGATAAATAAGAACGTAAAAAATTACGACTCTTTAGATGTGATGGTGTAAACTGTTCCCCTCCTTCTCTCAGCGAGACCCACTGCTATTCAGGTCAGGAGCACCTCTGGATTTCTAGGAGGAGCCTTCCCGTCTGTAGACACCTGTGGATATTTTGGCTTCTTGATCTGCTGCTGATTTAAGCTTTCTTGGGGATTGTCCTACTTGTATGTTGGTCATGGCTCTACCATGATCTTTGGGTGTGAAAACTGGCAGCGTGTTTTAAGGTGAAACAGCCTTTCTGACAGCTGGGTCTCACTCTCTACTTCGATATCTACAGCTTATTGCTGTTATTTTCCACACTTCCCATAATTTAGGGAGGATACTTTCTTCAAACAACCTGCAATCAGTTTCTGGTGTTTGGGCGCTGCACAACCAAAATATGTGATTGCTGGGAGCCACCTATTCTTAGAAAAACAAAAGGCAGAGCAAACAGAAGATTGAGAAAAAGGCAGTATCAATCAGTTAAGGTGGCCTCGGGATCTCTGGTCGAATCTGGTAACAACTTTGCTTTCAAATGTAAAGAAGCTCTTAGCTATCAATTGAGTACAGCCTATAGGACGTTTACTGGGCTTTTCCCTGCAAGATGAGTGGCTGTGCCATGCAATAGTGATGCTATGAAATGTATGGAGGGTTTCCCGGGGGAAAACAACAGTGAGGGCATCTGGGGAGCAGTATTACAGTAGGACAGAGAACAGCGAGCGCTGCGACTGCGACATCCAAAAAAACCAGTTTTTGGAAGGAGAAGCTGGGCCTGGAGAGCAAAGATACATCACAACAGTCATCTGTGGCCGTGCTGTGGAAGAGAGGCGCTGAAAACGCTCTTTCACATGACAGAAGATGGGATGTGCTGGGCATAGCATCCGGGCAGCAAGAGCCGAGTCGTGCTCAATGAGCATCTGGGAGCACTCACTTCTTTACTGCTTTAACGCTACGTGCCCAGTTGGAGGACTGCTGTGGGCAGCATGTTGTTCTGGGATTTCACAGAGCATCTTTTCCTAAGCAGTTACCTTGGAATGAGAACTGACTTTTAAGAAAATACTCCTCATTTTGTATTTGTTTCCATTTCTAAGCAGCTGGGGCACCTTTTAAAGGCAAGGCTCCACAGACTGCATGTGTGGAAAAACAAATGCAGAAATAATAATGGGTTCACATCGATGGCAAAGACATGTCCCTTAAACAAATCTCTTCAGATATCCTACTGATCTGAACAACATAAAAGCCCAGGTAAGAGTATATTAATAATATAGTTTAGGCATGTTATTCTTCATAATCCGTATGGAAAGAAGTGAATTTGCAATATACCTTATGTCTATAGACACAGGTAAGTACCTAGATTTTCTGCTTGAATTATTTCTACTTAATGAAACTTTTAAGCTGTAGACAACTATTTCTTAGGGATCTCCTGCATTGTAGTTTAATCATTATTCCAGCTTATCAAAAAAAGTCACAATGACCTTTTGTTGCTGCATTTTGTACCTCTGTTGGCTAAATGAAAGTCTGCTTGGAACACGCTGTGAGATCAGAGCATTTGGGAAAAAAATAACCTTCATGTGGTGGGATAATAAAGGGCTACATTTGCAATGAAATAAACAATCTTGATCCTTCTGAGGATCAGCAACTCAGTGTAAGGTCCAAAGCAAAGGCAGTCCCCTCTGTAGACCTAGGGTGATGTTTTGAAAGCCACTTCACGTCTTCAAAGTTATCCTGATGCCCTCCAAATATGAGCATTCGTGACTTCCCAGAAGCATTTGTGGCATTTGAGGAAAAGTTCAAGTGATAAAGGCGCTCGGTGTAGACATTGTCTTGCTCTTGTCAAAGTGACGCTGCCTGGACCAGAGGGCATGACATCTGCTCTGCTGCGCGTCAGGTGGCACGTGTGGGCTACTTGAGAAATGTCTTTGCTTTATGGAAGTTCACAAATGACCCCAGCTATTGCTCACCATTCTCCTTTCCAGCACCCAGCTCTTGCAGGTCAGTGGCTGGGATGTCTGTGGGATAGAAAATACGGTTGCTTGCTGAGAACATGCGTAAAGAACCTCAGAGTCCAGGAGAAACAAGGAACTGCTCAGGGCCAGACAATTAAAAAAAAAAAATTCACAAAGCAATGGAAATCAATATAAAACTGTGTGTTAAAATGCCTGCTTTGTTTTTGAGATTTCTGGTGGGGTTTTTTGTTGGTGGGTTTTGGTGGGGTTTTTTGGTTGGTTTTTTTAGTAAATAAAGCATTAGAAAAGAGATATTGGTCCTTTTTCAGCTCCAAAGCTCTGTACACAGCTGTGTGAGGACACCAGGCTCAGCCGTTGCTGAGAGCAGGCTGTGGAGCCCCCACAATTTTGGAGGTAAGTTTGAAAAAGTAAACTGTGTACTTAAAAATCCAGGGGACTAATGCAAAGAGCTCTAAAATAACTGATGCCCCCCTTGTCCCTCTCCTCAATCAGCCTGATAGAGCAAGGAGGGAGGCTTAAAGTAATCCCCTTCCCTGGAGGTTTTCAAGACCTGCCTGGATGCAGTCCTGAGTGATGTGCTCTGGGCAATCCTGTTTTATCAGGGAAGTTGGACTAGATGATCTCTAGAGGTCCCTTCCAACTCTGAAATTCTATGATTAGATTTAAAGGATGTCTTTCATACATGCTCATAATGATTTGCTTTACATTTATTTAAAGTCTGTGATAGGTTAGACCCCTTCTCTCACCAATACCGTGTGTTTTTGGTTTTTGCTGTTGTTTCTTCTTGTCTGGAGCATTCCTGCTCCAGCTTCTGTCTCCTCCGTGTTCTTGACATTCATCCTTCACTACACACTGTCACAGATCTGCTGTCTTTTGGGGAGGCTACTTAGTTCCAGTTCGCCTTCAGGTGGTGACCAGTCTATTTTAAATAAGTGATGTATTGCAGGAGAATAATCAGTATTGCTCCTTTCCCAGCATCCAAGCATAGTCTTTTGAGCAAAAAAAAAAAAAAAAAAGGCTGATTATTCAAATTTGGCCTTAATGTGTGCTAGGCTGCAGTATATAATTGCTCACTGCACTTTCTCATGCAGAGGAAAGATTAAAAAAAGTCTCATAAGTAAATTGCACTTTCAATGCTGCGATTCCTCTCAGGCAGCTAATGGGTTTGGGGTTGCTCTCTGTCAGATCAGAGACTCTTTTTGACACCATTATTTTTCTGCCAGCTCGACTCAAAGCTGAGTGTCAGACAGGGGTGGGAACCGCTAACCTCAGAAAACTCACAGGAAAATAAATCCAAGCGAGTGTTTCCAAATGTCTTGCTGAAATGTGTACAGCCCCTCTGGCTACTACTGTGTGTCACAGACTGTCATCTTTTTGACTTTTAAGACCCGTGTTTTTGGGGCTGGAAATCATGTTTATGTTTGGACTGGAGCTCTCCTATAAATAGGGAATTAATCTTCAGTTGTTAGGGGAGGACTTGTCACAACCCTGTCAAGTGTCCATCTGCTCAGTCCTGCTGAAATGTCTCCATGTAAAAGTGGAACAGTTATATATTTCATCTTCTTTCTCTGCCTTGGACACTTCTGTGGCACTTGTCACTAAAGTGAGCTTGAAAAGCAGCTTACTCGGAGGGAGTCAGGCAAGTCCTTGGACCACCTCCTCTTTCCCATGCTAAGGGGAGCCAAGCTCACCCCATTTGTTATATTTATGTAAAAGTCATTAAGAATTGTTAGTAAAATGTCTGTTTGGTCTACACTGTGCCCTGGTTATCTGTGCCTCAGTAGCTCCACTGGACACCACTATTTGCACAATCCAGCGGTTCCTCTGAGAGCAAATCAATCGGTTTTCTGCCAAAGCACTGACCTCCTGTGATTGATTGACCTGGCGAACAGCTCTCTGCTGACAACAGGGTATAAAAAAGGGACTTCTGAGTAAATGAGTGTCATTAGACTCTGAACTGCTTGGAGCCATGAGGGTAATACTGTTGGCTGTGGTTTACATCCCCTTCACTGTGGCCATGGAACGGTAAGAAAACACGTCCAGCATTGCTGGTACATGTCTCAATTGGCTTTCCAGGGATGGCCTGTGCTTGTTGGTACTTGAGGTCTCAAAAATAGATAAATTAAAAAAAAAAAAGAGTAACTGAGAGCTCTAGAAAGGAGAATCAGTTAATTTTCGTGTGTTTATTTTATTTGCATAGAATCCCTCTTGTTCGATTCAAATCTATCAAGAAACAGCTGAAGGAAAAGGGAGAATTAGAGGAATTTTGGAGGAATCACCACCCGGATGTTTTTGCCCGGAGGTACCTGCATTGCTTCCCTGCAGATATTGCTTTGTCGATAGGAACCGCTTCAGAAAGGCTGTATGATTACATGAATGTAAGTACAGTTTTGGTAATGCAATCGTAAGGACTTGTTTTTCTCTTGAAGGTAGATTTTTTTTCACCCAGCACATTTCAATTTTAGTCTCTCAATGAAATTACAGAGCTTGAGACAGCTTGTTACTCTGTGCTATAAATATTAGATGATAAAAATTTAATTTACTGCTCTGCAACATAAAGCACGTATAGCTCTAGGTCAGCATGGGTCCTGGGTAGAAGTCTGATGTAGTCTCGCAGTGGTAGTCCTGTGACAAGTTTTATCTTTGTATAGATCTGTATTAGACCTGGTTGGGTCTCCAAACAAATGTGGAAGGTTTGCCTATATGAATCTATTAAAAAAAAAAATCCCTTAAATCTCATTTATTTGATCACATGGAGCCATAAATCTGTGATAATAAAGGCTTCAAGTAGAGTTATAATTTTTCTGCTTTTATCTCTTGAGCTTAATATGTGTTAAATATTTGAGACTGACCTGGATCCCATACTAACCTGGCTGAATGTACCATTTAAACTGAGAAAAGAAAGATAAGAGTTTCATTGGATCTCAGACAGGCAAGTCAGCAGGTCGACCATTTTGTGACCTCTTTCCTGGGTTTAACATTCTGTCTGTTTGGTTGGGACAGTTGGTTCTGTTTTATTTGGTTCTTCTGTTATGCTTATCTAAAGGAAAACTAGGTTGTAGAAATGTTGTGGAGGCTGCATGTGAACAGGGAAGGGGAAGGAATGGAAAGGCAAATTAATTCAGCAAGAACTGCTGATACCTGAGGACCATAAAGGAATACATCAAGAGGAGCTAGAGATGTGTATGAAGAAGAAAAAAGGAGACTAAAATATTTCAGCCTGCTCTAAAGCTTATCAAAGAGGGATAAATATCAAAATAATGAACTAAAATCCACACAGCTACCATATCCTGCTAGCACTAGAAACAATTTTGTGGAGTATTGTGTGTTTGTGGGGATTTTGGGGTTCAGATTTTTTTTGGACCAACATCTCTTAGAGCTGCCTCACCTGACAGATTAATGAATAAAGGTCCATTTAATACAGGAAGGAATAAAATTTTACCGTATAGCTGGATGTTCTCTTAAATGGCACTCATGCTTGCATTTTCATGATTATCTCATTCAGGCCATAAACTCTGGGATCAGAAACTATATTCAGTGTATTAATTAACAAGTATGCACTTGAAGATACGTATTCAAATATTTATATTGCTGGATTTGTATTGCTGTATTGCTACAAAAGGCTTGGCACTGGGTGTTGCTTTTCTATCTGCGTTTGAATTCCAGAAATGCCTCTTCCTAAAAATAGGTCTCTTAACGCTCAAGTGCTCTTCCAGGGCCAGATAGGGGCACTTAGACACTTGCATTCGGGATGTGGATAAGCTCTTCACTCCAGCATTCACGTGTTCACAGATTATCTCTACCCTCCGGTGGTATCCAAGGACAGTCAGTGGTTTCTTTATGCACTCGATGAACTTTGTTCAGTACGTTAGATAGTCTTTGCAATAGAATTCAAGAATTCAATTTTTAACTTGCTAATAACTGCTAATTATAAAGGAAACAGCCCAGCCACCTGTGACAGCAGTTGTGTCGCTGGTTGGAGCCCTCTGACACTGGTGGAGATGGGTCATGGTGTTTTGGTATCACTGATTTCTTACTGATGCCAAGCCCACAGGGTCATGCGAGATCTTTGTCTTGGGGCTGACCTTGCCACCACTGAAGCTGGGTTGAGAAGGCCCATTGACTTCATGGGAACTCAACTGAGCATTTGCTTAAAAGGCTTTGAAATCCCCACACTGCTATATGTGCAGCCAGAGTGAGGTCTGCTGCCTGCAGGTACTCATGGAGCCAGACTCATGTCCCACCTGCATTTACGTGAATTTAGATGAAATTGCACTGAACCCCCTGAGAAAGCGCTGGGTGATGCCACCAGGTCTGCCTTTTCCTCAGCATTAGCTCATGGGGAGGCAGGCCAGGGCTGACCAGGTTGTTTCTCCCCCAGGCACAGTACTATGGAGTTGTGAGCGTTGGCACGCCGCCCCAGAGGTTCACCGTCGTGTTTGACACTGGCTCCTCCAATTTTTGGGTCCCTTCTGCTTATTGCATCAGTGAAGCATGCAGTAAGAAATGTTACCCTCCCTTACGCTCCTCGTATCTCAAGTACCTCAGCCATTTTTCCTTTCTCAAGGCCCCCTGCAGCTGGAGTTTGGGAGGGGGTGAATTGGAGAACCTCCAAGGGTCCGCTGTCCCCTCTTGAGCTTGCTCCTCCATCTCTGTTCCTCTCTGCCACCCCACAGCCAGGGAAGGTGCCAGCAGCAGCTGCCAAGCATTCCTCTGCACAAAGAGGTGCCTGAGGCATGAAAATAGTCCTGGGAGGGCTACAAATAGCATTGGAATTGCCCATTTTTGATTGTATTTCCCACTTGCTTTTAAAACCACAAATAACCCCTGAGGCATTCTGAAAACAGTAAAAAAACCTCCATCGACACCTTGGAATCATAGAATCATTCAGGTTGGAAGAGACCTTTGGGATCATCAAGTCCAACCATCTGCCCTACTCTACAAAGTCCTCCCCTACACCATATCCCCCAACACCACATCTAAACGACTCTTAAACACATTCAGGGATGGGGACTCAACCACCTCCCTGGGCAGCCTATTCCAGGGTCTGACCACTCTTTCTGTGAAAAATTCTTTCCTAATGTTCAGCCTAAACCTACCCTGTTGCAGCCTGAAGCCATTCCCTCTTGTTCTATCGCTGATTACCTGTGAGAAAAGACCAGCACCAACCTCTCTACAATGCCCTTTAGAGTAGTTGTAGAGAGTGATGAGGTCTCCCCTCAGCCTCCTCTTCCTCAAACTAAACAGTCCCAGCTCCTTCTATCACTCTTCATAAGATTTGTTCTCCAGGCCCTTCACCAGATTCGTTGCCCTCCTCTGCACTCGCTCCAGCACCTCGACATCTCTCTTGTGTTGAGATGCCCAGAACTTGACACCAGACTCAAGGTGTGTCCTCACCAGTGCAAGGGGATAATCACCTCCCTACTTCTGCCGGTCACACTATTTTTTATACATGCCAGGATGCCATTGGCCTTCTTGGCCACTGAGCACACTGCTGGCTCATGTTCAGCTGCTTGTCAACTGGAACACCCAGGTCCTTTTCTGCCAGGGACCTTCCTCACAAGACAAGTGAAAATTCAGCTCTCTTGCATCTCAGCTAGCTAATTCTTGGGCATGTTGCTGGGACCTTCCCTTGATCCACAAATGCCATTTGTTTTGTGCAGGGGTGCACCAGAAATTTAAGTCCTTCAAGTCAGATTCGTATGAGCATGGAGGCGAAGCCTTCTCCTTGCAGTACGGCACGGGACAGCTTCTGGGCATCGCTGGCAAAGACACGCTGCAGGTGAGCCTCTGCCTGTAGAGAATGTCAGCCTCCAGGTCAGCCAGGTTTTCAGGGCAGTTTGGAGACTGCTCTTGCCCTGGAAAACCTTCCCTGGTTTTGGCAAGCATAGAGGGAGGTCTCACCAAGCCAGGTGCGGAGAGTCCTCAAGCTTTTATTTTGCATTTCTGCTTCTCTGCTTGGGTTCTGTCCTGGGCTTATGAAGAAACTTCCACAGAATTAACATACTACAAGGAACCAGTGCAGCTGACCTGCTGAATGGTCACCTGTTTTGTTGATGCGAGTCACACAAGGTTACTCAGGATTTACAAACTGAATAAATATGAAATGTGGCTGATTTCTTGTAACTGATGGTGCGCTTTACTTTCACTTGTACCAAACAGATAAGTAACATCTCCATCAAGGGACAGGACTTTGGTGAGTCGGTGTTTGAGCCAGGAACAACCTTTGCCCTTGCCCACTTTGATGGTGTGCTGGGCTTGGGCTATCCCTCCTTAGCAGTGGGCAATGCTCTGCCTGTGTTTGACAGCATCATGAACCAGCAGCTGGTGGAGGAGCCGGTCTTCTCTTTCTACCTGAAAAGGTCAGTCTTTAAAGTCACACTGACAAAAAAGAAGCAAATCTATTTTAATTGTTGAGACAACCATCCCTCTGTATAAATCTTCAATTCTAGAAAGTAATTTTCCCCATTTCTTTTTTCCTTTTTTTTCAATTTGACACTGAAAAATATGGAGTGAAAACAAAAAATGTGCTGGGGAGGACCATGAATTTTTGGACAGTTATTCTTGTTGGAACTAGTCATAAACAAAAGAAAAGCTCCCAGCTCAGACTACTGTGCCTGAGTTGCCAGAATTTTCCTTCTGGCCAGTGGAGATGAACAGAAATGCCATGCTACACCCAAGTAGCCACATTTCAGACAAGAAATGTTGCAACCTCATCTGGACCCAACTGTAACTCCATCAATTTATCTAGTGTTTATTCTGAGGTGAAAGCAGCAACTGGCTCAACCCTGATGCCTATCTTAGCCCTTGTCAGGCTACAGCAAGTCTTCTCAGAGGTTGTTTGGAGGCTCTGAGTTGGGACATATGCAGTTATACTTTAGAAATAATTCCCTTCAGCCATCCATATCTGAATTTAGAAAGGGTTGTGGTTTTTCTTTTGATTTTTAAGTGTAACCTCATTGGTGTGGTGGCACACTCCCATGTCAGTGTTAACCTGTTTTCTGCTTTCAGAGGAGATGATACCGAGAACGGTGGTGAGTTGATCCTGGGTGGGATAGACCATTCCCGCTACAAAGGCTCAATCCACTGGGTCCCAGTCACTGAGAAAAGCTACTGGCAGATACATCTGAACAAGTATGTATGAAATACCTGGTGGAATTCACCTAATGGAAAATGCTTCAACCCGCAGGGGCAGCAACACCTAGTGATACAGATGTAGGAGGACTTGGCTGCAGGGTATTACCTTTGTGTCTCTCAAAGACGGGGTTTACCAGGATGAGACTGGAGATTATTAACTCTCTAAATCTGCTGTGACATGCAGAGATGGTTTCTGGGAGAGCATTTTAATATGCTTTATTAGGATACACCAATGATCAAGTTGACTCTTGGTGGACTATTCAGTTCAGAGATTAAGGCACCCAGGAACTGAATGCAGCTCCAGGTCCTGCTGTCCTTTCCTGTTAACCCTGGTCAAAGTAGTCAGTGTCCCTTCATACCTCCTTCCTGCTGCGTAAATCAATGAGGACACATACCTGTGGGTGAGGACAAATTTGTCAGTAGGTGATAAATGGTTAGAGCTATAGGAGTCCCAAGAAAGAAAAGCAGGTCTGCAGACAGTGTATCTTCCTCATGCAGTTTCCTTTTGTTTCTTCTTTTCTAAAGGCAGTCTTGTCTTTTAAGACTGGCAAAGCTGGCGAGTTTTGACTTCAGTCCATACTTTGGTACTGTAGCTATCAATAAGGTGCTGCTTCAGTCACAGTGTATGTGCTATTTGATTTAAAGATCCTTTGTTTTCACTTGCAGCATAAAGATCCAGGGCCGGGTGGCATTTTGCTCCCACGGCTGCGAAGCCATCGTTGACTCAGGCACTTCTCTTATCACTGGCCCCTCTTCACAAATCAGGCGATTACAGGAGTATATTGGGGCAAGTCCATCGCATACTGGAGAGGTAAATCTATACAGCCAGAAAAGAGCCAGAGAGGAAAAGAGCTTACAGGGTGGGAAAATAACCAAAATAATTGCTCAGAAAGGTCTCAGGGAAAGCCTTGTTTCCAGAAAAGCACTGAACTCAGTGCCGAACTGGTTTGGACCCATCTGCTTTGCTGACCCAGCCCTCCTCCCAAATATCCACCTCTTCTCCTGTACTTGTCAGTCATGGTGTGGCATCTGAGAGCGTCTGTTTGAGGAGTCCACCCATACTCTACAACAGAGAATTTTCTTTTGGAAAATCAGAGGATTTTCAATGTCCCCAGCTATAACTGTTGGCTCCCCTGAGCCAGGAGGGGTTAGTGCTGATGGCCAGCCCCATTAGCATCAGCTGGAAAGGGAAAGGTATAGTAATTATAGCCTGACAATCACTCCACTGACAGGACCTCTCACTGTCAGCTTGCAGCAGAGCAGGTGGTTGGGAGGCATGCACAGCTGTGATGCTCACAACGCTGGCTCCTGGCAGATGAGCCATGGGGTGCAGGATGGGCCTCACTGTCTCTTATTCTGTCCCTGAACCTTATTCCTCTGTCTCTTTGCTGGTTTTCTTCTCTTCTCTGATACCCTCTCCTGTGTCCCCCTTGCTGACACTCCCCACCTCTGCTTGCCCTCTGAGGAGCTTCTCCACCTCCTTCAGTGGGCCAAAGCAGCCTTGACATACTACTTCTTGACCTCTCTGGCCCCATACCTGTCTGTCCCTGGTCCCCGGGTTTCTCTGGGGGGCTTGTTTGAGCCGAGGTTGCTCAAGGTAGGTCAGGCTATCCCCACTGCCTTGTCTGTTGCCCTTCACATCTCCCCTGTGGCAATTTTCAGATGGCATGATGGCACTGCTATAACTTCTAAAACACTGAGATAATGAGTCTGAGATAGCTAAACCCACACACCTTTGGGAAAAGAGCGGCTTACTTTTACTGTGCCTTATTGCTGGCCCTTGACTAACTCCCATGGGCAACTACCATGTTGCCACAGCTCCAGGCCCTACATTAAAATGCCACATGCAATTGCTGTTAACTTCACAATTGTCTTGATCCTGACCCTAAACTGCACTTGGAAGAGTGTTGCGGTTGCCCAGTGCACTGGGGAATGATCAAAGACAAGGTGGACTTGTAATCTGCCTCCTTTTGTAAGGTGTGGACCCATCTGAGGAGGACCTGGAGTTGCCTCTGTGTAACTTATGAGGCTTCTGGTTCTTTCTCAATTAAACCTTAACTTCCAGTTTTATTCTTATTTTCAGAAAAATGCCAAACTATATGCTTTAATAACAGGTTTAGTTTATAAAGGTACATACTTACAGATAGAGATAAAATACATATTTCCAATGCACTTATATTATTGTAATATAAACGAGAACCAGGTCATTGCAGTGTAAGTTTCTATACACCAGTGCTGACGTAAGAGCACTCAGCCAGATTCTGCAAAAAATGCATCCTGAAAATAAGACTTTCTATGACTGTTTTTGTAGCAACCACAGGCAGGCTGAGTCGATTGGCTCAAATTTACCCCGGTATAAGTGGGTGCATCCATCAGTGATTTTACCAGAACTTTTATCTCTTTCCAGGGAGGAATAATTTGTTCTGGACATTCTAGCTATGTAAATTAATTATGTCTTGCTTCCTTCATCCAACAAACCATTATAGTGGCTTTTTAACCCTTGTCTTCTCTATCCCATGGTTTATTTTCTTCTAATGGTATGAAACCTGATAAGTATACACAAGATTTAGGGCTATGTTTTCATAAAGCAGATTTAACAACAATAAAAAAGTAGATTCTTCCTTATAGGAAGCCTCTAAAACTATGATGTTAAACACTACAGTTTACAGCAAAGATCCCTCTGGGCTTGAAGCATTCTGCAGTGCCATTTAACACACCAGTTGTTTCATGAAATAACTAGGAAGGCCAGGAAATTATCTTCTGTGTTACTGTAAGTGAATGTATTATTTACGGAAATTAATGACCATACCAGAGTTTAGTCCTCCATCTGCTCTTTAAATCCCCCTCCAGGGCAGAGTATAAGTATAAAGTGCTGTATTCCTCACTGGCTCTTTTTTTAACTTAAAATGATGATGTTATGGGAAGGACTGGGGTAAACTGCAGCCATAGGGTGCTCCCTGCATGGGTTGGAGGCAGCTCCCTCCACCCGGGGCATTGGAGGACTTCTGCTCAGCAAACCTTGCTAGCTTGAGTTCACTGGGGCTCACACCCTCAGTTTTGCTTCAGAGTTGTACAGGGGGGATGTCAGAGTCCCCCTTCACCTCGCTGCTTTTGGGGGTCTCAAGGATTTTCATCCCCCTTCATTAGTCCCTGGGGACTTTGGTGCAGTGGTCTGGGCTGCTGGACTGGTTTGACCCAGTGCAGGAGCTGGGAAGCCGGAGGGCAGTGTTGGGCTGTAAGTCAGCCCGATGCAGTTTCTCTGTAGTAAATTCACTCTTACCTGCCATGAAAGCCTTGAATTCAAAGGGCAGAACTTTTAAAAAACTGGAGAGATAGTTTACCCTGTCTCAATCAGTGTCTCGCATACAGTTTCTTGTAGACTGCAGAAGACTCTCCAGCTTGCCCCACATCAGCTTCACGATTGGACACCATGAGTACAAGCTGACAGCAGAGCAATATGTCATAAAGGTGCGTGTGTGTGACCTCCCCTGTACCCTGTTCCCTGAGCCTTGCTCCCTGAGCCTGGGCTGGAATAGGCTGCCCCATGGACACGCACTTTCCCTTCCAGGAGTCTATTGAAGACCAAACCTTCTGCATGAGCGGCTTTCAGTCTCTCGACATCACCACCCGCTCTGGCCCACTCTGGATTTTAGGAGATGTCTTTATGTCTGCTTTTTACTGCATTTTTGACCGTGGGAATGACAGAGTGGGATTTGCAAAAGCTGTTCATAGGAAGGATTACTACTGAGTCGTAATAACATTCATTCTGCCTTACTGTGAATATTAATGAATCTTCAACACATAAGTGAAGAAGGGCTTTAACTGAAACTCCGGACTGAAATGCAGTTGTGTATTTCCCCCCTTCCCAGGGTTTAAAGATTTTGGAGTGATCCTTGTCCCAAATTCTATAGTTTGGTTCAATTTCTATATGTTTACAACTGAGAAACCATTTTCCCCTGATAACTGATGGACACCACAGCTCTCAGGATGAAGTGAAAACAGCTCAGCACTCAGATTTGCAAAAGAGCAGGAAGGATAAAAATGCTGAACAGTGCCAGGCTGACAAGATAGCAGTTACACGTGTGGGAAATTAATCCCAGTCTGGTCTGGTCTGGGTATCTTTTTTTTTTCTTCTTGTGTGCTAATTTCCACTTCATTTCCTACTGCTTTCCTTTTCCTCAGTATTCTCCATGGTTGAGGTTTTATCCAACCTCATTTCCTTTGTGTCATTTAAATTATCTTTATATGGGCTTGCTCCAACCAATTTATATAAAGAGAAATTTGACTAAAGCCTGAGTGACCGCTTATTTCCACTACTGTTCCTTGTGTACAATCTCCTGCTTCTTACACCATCTCTCAAATCTGCTTTTCCTTTGGGTTCATTCTTGCTTGACACTTTTCTGTCCCTGTTTTGGGTCTCAGCTTTTAACGTCCGTGTCTTGGGTCAGCTGCTGCTTTTAGCATCTGTCACCTCTGCCACCTGGCAGTGCGGGTAGCTGGGAGCAGCATTCCAAAATCCAGACCAAGACCCTTGCAAAAGTTGCTCCAAAGGGGTACCACAGTGTCCCTCCACCTCAGACAAGTTAAGAGACCAACTCACCAGCACTAAACTTCTACTGCCCTTTGCTCAGCCATTTCTTCTCAGTGGTGGCAGCAGCTTCAGCGCTGACAGAGGCAGGAAACCCCCCAGGGAGCTGTGCTGATTTGGCAAAAGAAGGCTCACCCAAATTATACCCATAGGTGTATTTGTTTGGATTGCTAAAGCTGACACTGCCCCTGTACGTGTGAATAAAACTTAGCCAAGCAAAATATGCTTTGGTCTTAGCACCGTTTCAGTTTTGTTCTACCTTTTTTTACAGTGGATCCAATACCAAAGAGGAGGGGGAGAAGAGGGTGCAACACCAACTGAAAATCTAGTGTGCTCTGTGGCCTGGAGGGGAGAAGTGGGATGTATTGGGGTGCTGGGGATGCTCATCTTCCCATAAAGCCAAAAAATGTTTGTGGCCCAGGCAACCAGGTACCTCCTAGGCAGGGCAGGGCTGTGAGGAGCTGGAGATTGGCCTGAAATTGCCAGGGCAGGGACTGGTGGCCCTGAGGGACCTGCTGCTGCCTCCTGTCTGTATGTGCTTAGCACAGACCAAATGCAATATCCATTACTGGTCTTGGCAGTGTCATGATTGCAGCCTGTTTATATTTTAAGGCTTCAGTTGTAAGACTCCATAAGTATTACTAAAGTGAGACAGTTTGCCTGGAGGTATCTCTGAAATATGGATCTTGCCTTCCACTATGAAATGTTCCTTCTCTGTGGTGTGTGTTTTCATGACTCTATTTGCAGCCACATTGTGTTACACAGTTGGCATCCAGGCTGTTAGTCTCTAGCCATGGGGACTCTGCTGCCAGTTGTCTTTTCTTCCAGACAAGATTGAGCTGTACAAAGTTACCATGTTTTTCAGGCCAATCTTGCCCTGTTTCCCCTTTGTCCCTATCACTCGTAAAGAACAGAGTGACCACGAGCTAGCTTATTTGTCTAGAAAAAGGCATTTTTTTGATTGTAAACCAAGACAAACAAACATCTGTAAAACCCCATCACTTATTTCACAGCAGCAGGGTATTTGTTTTTCTCTACTATGCAGCAGACTTAACACTCTAATGCATTTCCTTTATTTCTAAAATACATATATATTCCCTAAACATGAGCTTGCAGTTAGAGATTTATGACGGAGGATTTTAAGGGTGGTGGGACATGTCCCTGCACCTACAATTGCTCTATAAATTCCAGCGCAGAGCGTGAACACATCCTAGAAATAGGTGGAAAGTCAGGCAGCTTGTGCAAGGACCAGCCCTCTCTTCGTGCTGATATATCTCATCCTGCTCAATATAAACACCATTTGATGGGAGCAAGCTGCTGTTCTGACCTATCGGTCTATCCTGGCCTTATTTATTCCTCAGTCTTTTCCAGATTTTTCAACTTCTGTAGGTTTGCCTCGCTGTTCCTGGCAGACATCAAGTTGACTTGTGTGGTAGGTCAAGCCTTTGCCAGGAGTGCTTCTTGACAGCTCAATGCAGCGAGGACGACTGTGTTTCTCAAAGTGCCTTTATTCATGCAATAATTCAACACTGTTTATACGGGTGAACATGTATTGTAAATTGTTGGGTTTGCTAAAATAGTCCATTTACCATGCTAAGGCAAATAGTTTACCAAGAGAAGTGCCTACTGGTAACCATAATCCCAAAAGATAAATTAATACAAAGCCTGCAGATGTTTGCAAAAGTGAGATAAAAGACTAAATGATGAGAGGAATTTTTTTCTGGTAACTGATCCCACCACTAGCTTCTTTACAAACAACGAATAGGATATTATAGCTAACAAATGTTATTCGTGTGTTGCAGATTACATTGTGCGGCTTCAGAGCTGTCATTCTTAATTTAACATGTGGCTACATGTCCAGTATACACCTCTGTGGGGCTTAAAGGAAGCTTTTATCTACCTAATGGCTACTGTGGGGCCACCCTTGCCTCTATTGAAGAATGAACACAGTTGCTGGGCCAGAGAGTGCTGACAGAGTGGGAGAGGCAGCAAAATCATTGCTTATGAAACTTATAATGTCCTGGTGGAAAAGCAAAAGCGGGCATCCTAGGTAGCAGCCAGACTGTGAAGACGGTTATGGAAGATGATCAGAGCTGGATGATGAGAAGCTGGGAAGGCTTCTTCAGGCTTAGAAGTGCCAGGATGAAACAGAATCATAGAATGGTTCAGGTTGGAAGAGAACTTAAAGATCATTGAGTTCCCACCCCCCTGCCACGGGCAGGGACACTTCCACTAGAGCAGGTTGCTCAAAGTCCTATCCAGCCTGGCCTTGAACACTTCCAGGGACGGGGTACCCATAACTTCCCTGAGCAAACTGTTCCAGTGTCTCACCGCCCTCATAATAAAAAATAACACGCTAACGTCTGGGTTGGGGAGGATGAACACTTTGCTCCAACACCGTAAGCCCTGGTGGAAGCTGTGTGAAGGAAAAGAGTGAGGAGGTGTGTGGCACTGGACCCTTGGTGTGGATTTGTAGTGGGCACTTAAAGTCATCTCTAATTTCTGGTTTAAATTCCCTTACAGAGAGAAGCACAGTTCCTCAAGTTTATGTATTGTGAGGAGAGAGTGAGGTAACAGGCCAGACTTTCCCTACAGCAGCTGAAAACCCTTCCTATACATGCACAGCTGTTGGATATTGAATTAAAAGGTGTGGCTTCAGCTAAAAGCAGAAGTAGGGAATAGGGAAGAAAGAAGGAATGTTGGAATCTTTCTTTTTCCTGATGATGTAGGGAAGGGAAAACTATATGTTTCCACCATTGTCACAGGCTGAACGAATCCTCTTCCTCAGGGAGAGTCAGCAGCCCAGAGCTCTGATGACTGAAAAGCTAGAGGATCCTGCCAGGAGCTGGGTATTGCCTAGTAAGGGCCATCCAGAAAATGGGACTGTAAGGCTAAAGTGCTTGTTTATTTCAATATAATTTCACTTTGTTAAGGTTCTTGTTTTGCTGGTCAAGCCTGAGCACAGCAACCTGACTGAGGGACTTGTTGCAGAGTGGCAGGGGTGAGGCTGCACCAGAACGCCTTACTTCAAACCTATGATCAAATCTCAGTACTCAGCTACTGTCAGGCACCAGCATCACCTCAGCTCATGGTGTGAAGAAGTGCCTCCTGTAGGTGCCTGGGAAATCTGTGCTTGGCTTTTCTGCATACCTGAAATTCCCATAACATGAGTATAGATAGCTCTTCCTTGGGATAAGTGTCCTCTGCTTCCTAAACTGATGGGGATATCTGTGCTTTTGTCTAGTGTCTTTGAGGGATTTGAAAGGATGGCACAGCTCAGATTGTGTCCAATGCACACCCACAGGAACCGGTTCTCAGACTGAAAAAAAGCTGGAAGAAGTAGAAGGGAGGAGGACTGTTGATTTTTTTCAAAGCCTACCCAGATGAGATAGCAGAGACCTGATGAATGTGATAGCCTACTGAAAGGGATCCTCACCTAAGCTGTTGGCCACAAGAACAGCAGCAGGCAGGTTCGTTCACTCCCTTCCAAGCTTCAGGGGGTCCTGAAGACTCCTGGGAGCCACTGGTGCTACCAGTCACCCTGGTAGTGATGCAGATTTGTTGTCTGAAGTGCAGCCTTCTGAGCAAGAAAGCTGGGTGGACTTGCTGCCCATACAGTCTACACTGCTTGCTGGTGGTTGCAGCCCCTGTAACTTTCTGTGTCTCCTCCTCTCTCTGTTCTTCCCAATATTTGATCAATCCCTTGTCTAGGCAGACCATCTTCTTGGATCCTCACTTGTGGGGAATGCTGGTGTCATGCTCTGTATTGTATTCATGTAGACATGGGTGAGAGCTAAAAACGAAGAGCTGCTGCTGTTGCTTTCAGGGCCTGCTCTGAGACTTCTTACAGGTGCAGCAGCTGAAAGGCCAGGTTGCTACCAGGAGTTTTAGGGAGGTGGTTTTGTCACCCCTGGAGCAGCAGGAGCCATCTAATCCTGGCTCAGGTTTGGGTTAATGAGAATGTGTATGGTACATCTGGGCAGCATGGGAAAGGCAGAGGGGAGAAGGAAGCAGAGAGCAATTTTTGCTAGCAGTCCAGGACTGTTTGGTTGTCCTTCTGGGATGACTGCAGCCTACACACTTCCAACTGAAGAGTTCTGCAAGAGTGGAGCCCTAAGCCCAGTTGCCCCGATGCTCCATCACCTCCTGAGAGAGTGCCATAGCCCTGTCATCAATGGGGAGGCCACAGGGGAAGGGTGTTTTACAATAAGCAACCAAGTACATGCTCCAAGGAGGAGAGATCAAGGCTCAGACATCCCATACCCAGCTCATCATCAGTCTTGCCTCTTTCGTTTCTCTTAATGAACTTAAACATTTAATCCTTTTATTTTTCCACTCTGTAGTGGCATAGCTTCAGCAGAAATGGGGAAAGCTTGCTGTCCTCCACACAAGCAAAGAGCCTGATTTTTCAAAGAGTTCCACCAGGCATTGGGAGATGGTGGGCTGAATTTCTCCGTGCTGAGGAGGAAAATGAGCCTACACCTCCCCTTCTAGCCACTTGAGTAGATAACAAAACTGTTGGTAGGTCTTACAAGGATGTCATGGACCTTAATCTGAAGGAGTGGCCAAAGGTAGCAGTGTTCAGAGTGGATTCAAAGCGGACAAAACCACCTCTGCTCTTCTGATAACCTCAGTGTTTCCTCTAGGTGAGCCTACACAGCTCACTGCTGTGTGTACTGGTTGGTTTGCATCCACTCCTGAGGCTTCCAGTTTTCCCTATAACTGTTTTCCCCACAGGGTCACAGATTTCAAGCCCACAACCATCTGACTTAAAGCATGTCACCACAATGCCTCCTGTTTAGGTACCCAAATCCTCTATTGGATCTTGCTCAGGACTTGTCCGAGCAGTTTGTCTGCCCTTTTGGCACTTTTGGCAAATCTGTGTGAGAACCACTTTCATGAGAAGATGAGAAGTTCAGTCAAACATAGGAAAGCACGGTCAAAGTTTTCTTTCACTTTTCTCATTAGAAAAATCTACTATGGCTGTTTCTTTACTATCCAGATTTTCCCATAAGTGCTGCATCTCAAACATCTCTGGAGCAGCAGCAGAAGTAAAATTTTTTCCATCACTGAAGGTCCTTTGTTGTGAAGTTGCCTCAGAACCTGTTAAAGGCGATGCAGTGTCAGCATTTGACACTGTACTATGACTATGAAAGCTTGGTAAACTCCATCGCTGAAGGTTTCTCTCAGGATCTGCTACAAAACCAGCTATGTTACCACCATGGAGTTCATGTTTGGGCTCCCCTATCACAGTAGGAAGTGACTGATGCACCTCAGAGCCTGGGAGGTATGTAGTCATTTCTGGGGGGAAAAAAGGATGGTCCAGAAGAGACATGTTTTCCTCAGTTAGGCTCCTTTGGAGCTTCTCTTCTGGCATGCTTGCGGTGCGCTCTCTTTGCAGGTCTGGTTTGCCCTGCACATCAGGTGCTTTCTCCTCGGCTTCAGAGATGATGACCTCAGGAACTGGCTTGTTTGTCTCGGATGTGTCGCTCTCACCAAATTGTGCCTCATTCCTTGAGGTTTCAGTTATGGGTCCTAGATCTCTGCTACTATGAAGTCTGTTACTTCTGTCAACTCCTTCATGTTTCTTCTTGAAGCTCGAGGTAGAGTGTCTCCCTCTTGTGTGCATTTCCTGCAACCGTCTGATGTGTCCCTTTTCATCTGCTGGGAAAAACACCGAATTCTCACTTGTCTGCCGACTGTAGCGCCGGTGAGACGGGGATGAAGGGCCCTCATGGACACTGAGAAATCTCTTGACTCTTCTCAGCACTGAATGTTGTCTTCGGTGTTTCTCCTCTTCCCAGGGCCACTCTTCCCCATAGAGGAATTCAGTATCAGCCAGCCTGCCAAATAAAGCCAGGATAGTAGGTGTCACTTACGTATAGGAAGCATGTGGTCTGTATGCACATATATCCTGCTGTCTCATCAGGAAGACACAGGAACCAATGCCTTAGTGTGTCCCCAGGGAAGGGTATGGAAGGGGTGAAAAAGGGGTGACGGTGCCAGGAAATAGTGCCTGTGCCTTTGGACCAGCCAGATCACACAGAAAGCTCTCCACATCCGGGTATCTCTTTTCCTGAGGAACCAGGCTGGAAGAGCATCCAGCCAGGCGTCTGGCACCATTTCGCATTTGGGCTGCAGCTCCCTGTGGCAGTTCTGCCCAGTTAGACTTGTGTTTAGGGTGAGGGAAAGGGGAGAAAGAAACTGTGCTGGGTGTTGAGGATACTTTTGCAGGAGAAACTTTCAGGTAAAAATAACAACAAACAAAAAATCCCTACTCCTGGAAGTAGAGTGCAATGGTTTCAAAAAATATTGGAATTACTCAGATGGCTAAATCTCACTTACCTCTGGGGCACGACAGTGTGTCTCAAATTCCCACCTGTACCTGACACTCTTCTCCTGCCCAGCCTTGGTGGTTCATGAGAACAACTACTGCTGCGTCTGCCAGGCAATTCAGTACACATTACTGACTTAGTGCACCCCAGAAGACAAGCCAAATTGGCCCAATTTCCTGTCCTAAAGGCAAGGATGGCAAATCTGAGATAAGGAGCATAGAAGACAGTGCTAGCCCAGAGTGACAGAGGAACTTCATCCAGCATTTATGAAGATCATGGAATACTTTTTGTTGGACGGGACCTCTCAAGGTCATTTAGTTCAATCCCCCCTACAATGAGCAGGGACATCCTCAACTAGCTCAGATTGCAGCCCTGTCCACCCTGACCATTAATATTTCCGGGGATGGAGCATCTACCACCTCTCTGGTCAACCTGTTTCATGTACTGGCTTGGGGGACTGCAGAAGAATTTTTGGACTTCGATGAATTTTTATACCTTGTTTTTGAAGCCTGCATAAGTACTACTTCTTTTTTTTTGAGAGGTGAACAGCGAAACAGTTCAGAGGAGAAAAGAATCAATAACAAAGTCAACACATCAGAGCTGTTTGAATTTCACAGGGGCTAACATGGATTTATTTTTCATTCACTGCCCATTCACTTTTTGTGTTAAGTGCTTCTTATTAAAAATTTGTTTGCAGACTTAATAATGTTTCTTCTTTGCCACCTTCCCCCCATAGCAATTGCAGCAAAATAAATTATATTCTATCATCTATCATTTTTTCTTCTTTACTTTTTTACTTTCTTCTTTACTTTTCTTTTGACCATTTCATAGTTTTTCCAAAAGGCAATAAATTCTGAAAAGACTGTTTGTGATAAAAGGAACTCCTGTAGACTATTGTTCTTTGTAGCTGAATGCATGCAAAAATGGAAGATTAAGAGGAATAAAAATGAGAAAACACTGATTTCCAGGCCAAAATTAAGCAAAAACTTACGTATATTTTATTTTGATAAAGGCTGGAAATTTTTAGAAAAATTAAAAAATTCTTGAGATAAATTTTAAAGTTAAAAAAATGTCTACTATGAAGTTTTAAAAAAGATTTTCAGATAAAAATATCTACTTGTCATGGTATTTATTCAGGCATGGTGATATTTGCACTGGCTGACATGTTCTATATTACAGCATGTTACAAGTGCTTAAACTCAGCAGCTTCTAAGCTAACTGGCCTATCACTGATTTCTCATGTAGATCCTGATGACACAGGGCAATCCTATAGCTTCTGTATGTTTCCTTATAATGATAGTTCTTGTGTTGATCTCTGCAAATAACTTCTTTACCCCTTCTCAAAATCTGACCACTCCAACTTCCATCTATAGATTATTAGCTAATGAAAAGTCATACAGCATTTAAGGTCATTTCTTGTTTATCTTCACAATAATCTGGACTGATTTTAGCCATCACCTGCTAACAAAACAAGCAAAGGAATAGGTATTTTGCTAACTGGGGGGTGTATGAAGTACCTGTAGTAAGTAAAAGACAATAATTCATTCACTGCCTTCAGGTGCCATCCTTTGCTCAGAAACCATCAACAAACCCTCCCTGCAAACATACTCTATTTATTAATTACACAATTCAAGCAATGGGTGCACTCTTCATATGAGCATGTGAACAACTGGAGACATCATCCCAGCAACAGTAGCCTGTCCACTCCCTCCTGATAGCCTAATTTCTCATCTCCATCTTCCCCACCCACAGTATTACCACAGCCTGCATCCCTGTGCTGATTGTCTGTCAGTCAACGTGGGTTGTAGGGGTGGTGATGTTTCTGATGGCATTAGTGCCACTCACCCCATTTCAATAGTTGATCCAAGGAATGAAGGAATACAGTAATCAGCAGCTGCTTTTGTGTAGGGTGGCCGGGCAGAGGAATCATTCCAGTAAATATCTTTCTCCATCCTTGGTAAGTTCATGTGCATCTCATCCACCGCCAGAAGTGAGACCTTAGGTTTTTTGGGTATAAATCATGTCACTTTCAATGTAGTACAATATACGAGATAATCTGCTTTGTACTCTCTGGGTCAACATTTTTCCCAGAAACCCTTTAAAGCAGCTGTGTATACTGACCTGGGAAGAGACTCAGTGTTACCAAATATATCCCATATGCCCTCCTATGCTCACAAAAGCATAAGAGCTACTGTAACTTGAGTCTTTTGTGCTGCAAAGCTATTTGTCAGATTGAAGTCCTTTCCTCACGCATGGTGTAGTTTGACATTCGATCCTTCGTGGGCTATGGTAAATCTGTGTAGAGTATTAGTTGTGCTCCTTAAAATGTCCAGGGTTTGAGAAGCTTTCCCATGGGCTTTGTCCACAGTTAAAGACATTCACAACTGAGTTTGTGACCAACCTGTTCTAGGGCCTTGCAATAGATTTTATACAAAGGGCTCTGAAGCACCATAGCACTAGTAACCTGAAGTGGTGTTAAGCCAGAGAGCATCTTTGGCATCGTGAAGGCCTCTCCCACTCCTGGGTGTACCTGCATTGCTTGCTTTGCTGAATAATCTGGTTTGCTTGCCCTGACCATGCTCCCTCTAACACCTGGGCTCTGCTTTGCAGGCTCAGTGATCCCCAGCAGACATGGGTTCCAACAGCAGCTCAACCCTACGCTTGGCTCTACCTGCAAGGTGCCATGGGACCTCTTCATGTCTTTGGGCTCCTTCATGGCACAACAGACAGGGGCTGTTTGGGAACTGGGGGTAACTGCAATAAATCTCTACCCTGGCCATCTCACAGCTCGTGCAACTGAGGATACTGCCTCCTGTGCTGACCAGAGATGCTGCCAAGGGTGGCAGCATCGCCACATGAATCATGGTATGGGCCCTGATTATTTGTTCAGGGCTCTGCTCGGTATTTTTGATATCTTTACTACATTATTTTTTAAAGGAAAATTAATATACAATATTGTAAGCTCTAGACATTCAGATTAGCAAAACATGTTCTCATCTCTGGGGGAATAGATGGCTTTGGATTTTGCAGGATTGACCTACATTATGTGTTTTTCCAGGCATAAAGTGATATTATAGTTTGAGGTCAGCTGTTTGCATGTTTAGCCAGGCATCAAGAAATGCTGAATACCCGAATCAAGATGCATTAACTTGTAAAAATAAAATTTGGGGATCACAGCCGTAGATACTCCTTCAGGGAAAGAATTTGTTTTGATGGCACTTGTTGCCCTTAATTTGTACCTTGATATAAAAATATAAAAAATAGGGTTAAATATAATGATAATCTATGGTACAGTAAAGCTGCAAAAAGGAAGTAACAACAGCAACCTGTAAATTTCTATCAATGCACCAGTTAGTTTCAAAATCATCATCATCTTCTCCAAATGGATTAATAAGTTGTTCAGCGACCTGAAAGGAAAATGAGACAGTGAATAGAGGTTGGCATGCCATGTCAGGACCGCTGCCGCAGAGAAAATAAGATCTGATTTTCCTCTCTCTCCCTGCCTGTCACTTGCAATCATAGCATAAGCTCCAGTATGATGGTTTTGCCAGCCTAGTGAAGGAACAGCTTGCTTTCCCTATAGATTCATACCTCGATGCCTCATTGGTGCTGTCAATCATGATTGTCGGCTCTGGCCTACTGGGAATCAAGACATGTCTAGGCTACAGTAATTGTCACATAAGATAGTCATTACTTTCCCTTACTGTTGTCTCAGGCTGATTTAAATGAATGGCTTAGCAGCTAGAGGCTCTGCTATTGCACTGTGGTCTACAATACTCCACCAGCCCATTGGGTCAGCATTCCCAAGCCCTGCAGCTGGAATCTGCTGGAAGGAGTGCTGCTTGTCTCTCCAGATCAGTCCTCGGCCCCTGCTTCTTTATTGATGGTGGTGCTTTCAGGAAAAGCAGCCCACCAAAAGACTTGACTCAAGTGGATGCCATGCATCATGCTAGCCAAAGCCAAGAGACAGGAGTTTGTTTAATTCAGCCTGCTGTTTTGCGTTTCTGCACATGAAGTGATTAAAACTGGAGGGGAGAATCATAGAATAGTTAGAGTTGTAAGGGACCTTAAAGATCATTGAGTTCCAATCCCCTGCCATGTGCAGGGACACTGGACCAGGTTGCTCAAAGCCCCATCCAGCCTGGCCTTGAACACTTCCAGGGATGGGGCATTCACGACTTCTCTGAGCAACTTGTTTCAGAGTCTCATCACCCTCACAGTAAAGAATTTCTTCCTAATATCTATTCTAAATCTCCCCTCTTTCAGTTTATAACAGTTCCCCCTTGTCTGATTGCTACACTCGCTGATGAAGAGTCCCTCCCCAAGAAGCCCATCCTGTGGAGGAAACAATCAAACAGGGAGCTCAGGCACCTTTGTGGTCAGGTGCCTTATTCCGGGAATTAGGATGGGAAAAAAACCAAACCTCTGGTTGCCCAGAGCCTTGTCCAGTCCTGCCCCTCCCCAAGGAATAAATGGAAAATTAACCAGAAATGGACCCCCTGTACCCCCTTGATCACCAAAGTACATTGTGGGGAGAAAAAAAAAGATGAAATAAGAAAATTTTAAAAAAGAAAAAAATCTCAATTCGTGGCTACACTGAGGTTTCCCCTTCATGCTTTTCTTGTCCTCTTTATCTTTTTATGCCCTGGATTTGAAGCCGATCATGTTCTTGCTGACCCTCCCAAGGCTTCCCGGTGGTCACCAGGGCCATGCCCAGGAGCAGTGGCCTGGTCCTCAGTTTAATGTGCATATGGGTGAAACAACTGTGTGGTTAAACAGTCCTCCTCATGAACCTTGCTATGGATGGCTATCACCTAAATAACTTACAACAGTAAGGCAGTCACTCCCTGGCGATTTATTCCTATGTGCCTGTAGGTTGTATCACTGTGTAAGCACTTGCTGACTCTCCTAGGCCACCGCTTCCCAGGTCAGTGCTGGAAGACCATGAATGAACTGCTGAGCAGACTAACATGACAAAAACACACATAAGGCAGGAGGAACTTAAAAAAGACAAGAGACACCTTGGCTTACACTCATTGACCTACTCCATGGCATTAAATTTTGGGTATACCTATGGAAATGCTGCAATAGGAATGAACCAGAACGCAGAGTGCCTTGTGGCTCTCTGGGGAAGACACTGCATCAGCTCAGTGTAAACTGGAGGATCACCACCCAAAAATCCACTGCTAAACCTGTCACATGAGCTGAAAAAACGAGCAGGACTGGGATAGAGGAAACAGCAGGCGCTGCCTTTTGCTTGGCTGACCTGGTCCTGGCATGTCAGACACGACTTTATTCTCTGAAAAGGAATGTAGTGGTGGACAACTAAGCCCTGTATTTGGACAGTCCATCTATTCCTGTAGTGAAAATTGTGATTTAGAAGTGTTTCACATGATGGAAAACTTTGTCCCTGTATTGCAGGTATCACAAACCAGGCCCAAGGCCAAGGAATGAGCTCAGTTTGGCCATCATTTCTGAGGAATTGCCAAATTACTGGAAGTCAATAGCTCGGGGGCCTTTCTGCAGCCTGGCAGCCAAAGTCCAAGGCACTCAGCAGGAAACTGGCTGTAACCTTCAAGACAGAAATATCCTGACTTGGGGGCTGCAGATTTGGACAAACCTCCGGTCTGAGGGAGCACTGCTGATATTAAATTTGCTTTTAAAACTGCTTCCCCTCTAGTTCATTTCCTTGTGCAGAAGATTTTTCAGTTACAATGGCACCTTCTACCTGCCATAGCTGGGAATTGGCTAGAAGCCCTGAGCCTAACTGGAAGAGGTGCTATTACAACCTTGGATGCAGATGAAGGGGAAACCTTTTCTCCCTTGGGAGCACCAGCAAGGTGGTCAAAAGGAACATGATGCAATTTTGCAAGGCGCTCATAAAACCCTGGAAGACATTGCCTAGAGATAAAGCCTCCCATTTCTGCAGGAGCAGCACACTCCCCTTGCTTTGCCAGCCTCCCCTCTTCTCTCTCCTGCTTCCCCTCCAGGCTGGTGCCTACAAGGCAAACCCCTTTTCACTCCAAATTTCCTAGGATGAAGGACTAGAGGAGCTTGCCCTGCAGGCAAATTGATTGCCCCCTGCAATCTGTCAGCTTCATGTGCTGCCTTCTCTGCTCCACCATTCTGAGCTGTCTGTGGGAAGGGGGCATTAAAACTGGCCAATTTTGTGCAATTAATATCCTAACAGAAAAGTTAGTTCTACATTTCCAGCCATGATTAATAATCCCAAAAGGAAATCTTTAATGCACCCTAATGTACCAATTTGCTTTTTATTTGAAACTTTTTTCCAGCTAGTCTACCTTGATACTCCCTGCAGAGGAGAGAACAGCCATGAGGTAGGTGGCTTAATTACTCAACTATCAGATCGATGGTGATATGTTAACTGACCAGGCATCAGTGGGCTGATGGGTAGCATCCAATTCCTTCTATAACTCTTCTTTTTAATGAACGTTTTTGTGTGGTGGGGTAGTAGCCAATATTGGCTGTCACTGTTTGATAGACCGCTGGAACTGGAAACCTTTAATTGCCTGCATCTGATTAAGTTAATAGCAGATACTGAAGGCTGGCTTTGATCATAAGAAGACAGTATGATTCAGTCCCTTTCAACCCATGCCATGTCTGCAGCAACATTTCCCCATCGCACAGTGAAGTGATTCTTTCTAATCTTTCATCTGTCATTTTGTAGTCTCAAGTCCTAGGCCCTGATTGTGCTAGAGTAATACCTCTTTGGGGAGTTGTGGTTGTACTGGTCCTGCTAAAACGGGCTCTTTCAGGTTCCAGACTGTTTCTTATTGTAAGATCTGGCAGGTAGAATTAAAAACCTATTAGATTATCTTTCTTTATGACCACAGGATACTTTTGGCTCAATTCAGCTTTGCTGTAACTCCATTAATCTTTGGTGATTTTACAGTGTGTCACAAATATGATGCCTTGACTTCAGGTCCAGCACCTTCACCAGCCCCGCTAGGATTGATTCCCCCATGATCTTTCCAGAAAGCTATTTTACCTTGAGCCATCCTGCGTAGAAGAAGAACTGTAACAGCGTGAAGATTGGAATGTAAAGATCTAAGTCATGTCCCTGATATCCTTGGTCAGTATCTAAAAATTGGCGCCCTATCAGGCAGGCAAAGAAAAAAGTGTAGACTGCAAGAGTAACAACCTGCAAAGAATAAAACTTCGTTGAAATCATGCAATCATACAATCTTATGCATTAGGCAACAAATACCCAAAGGCCTCTGACTGCCTTTCGCTATATAATTTACAAATCTGTGGGGAGGTATTACAAACAGAGAGGCCATGGGAATAATTATAGCCAGGAAGAAGACCCAGGAAACATAAAAGACATTTCAGTGCTTCCCTCCCCGCTTCCAAATTATGCAAGGCCTTGAAAATGTCTCTGCATTAAATATGACTTCAATAGTTAGTCAGGTGTCCATAGTCCTGTGGGAGTCAGTAAGCGCTCAACAGCTCAGAGACTCTGGTTGAGTCTATGGATGTTTTGGACCAAACTCCCCTTTTCTGGAAACTGTATTTCAAATATTGTCTCAGTACCTGAGTATAGACCAGTGGAATTCCAACCCAGTCATAACCAAACAAAAGGCTACACCAAGATCGGTACTTATTCATCTCCTACGAGAAAAAATAACACAAACAACCCCCAACAAACTAAGATTGCATGAGGTTCAGTTCAAAATGATAAACATTTCGTTACAATTCAGTTTTGCTCATGTAAAAAGACAGGAAAATAAGAAAGTGTAGTATATATAAATTGATGTCATAATTATATCCAGCACCCCATTGTCACATTTGAATATTCACTTACGTTATGGAGTTTGAATGCTTAGTATAGTATGCATTTCTTCATAAATTATCTTTTGTTTCCATCTTATCTACAGCCTAATGATACATGAAAGAGAATATATTATATCATAAAAAGATGTTTGACCACTTAATGAAATATTCAGGGAGATTATCTTCCCTGATATTGATATTAAAATCTTCAAAATGTCAAATTATTCTCATTTTTTTTTCCTGCAACAATGGAGCAAGTATGAATTTACAGTGACATTACATTAATTCTTTACTCATCAATTTGTGGCTTCAGTTAATACCTTCTTAATCATACAAATACGGTCACAGTGACTTGCTGCTGTGTGTGCTTGAGTGTACATTGGTACACAGAGAAAAGTGCTATAAATCTTGAGTAAGACCATTTCGATGACACCAGAGAGCTGTGCGCACTAAATAAATTATATAAGTGAAAAGCTACCGCGTAGCAATTTCAGATTAGTTTTCTGTAGATTTATTTTTTCTACTTACGTTCATCAGTGTCTGCAGATCTACACTGTCTCGAATTCTTCCTTCTTTTCGTGCCCTTGATGCCAAGTTTCCAAACCAGACAAATGGAACCCAGTACTTAAGGTGGGGAGACTTAAGGTCATCAAAAATTTTTCTTTCATATCTTGTCATAAAACCTATGTACATAAAAAAAGGATGAAATTTATTCTGTGCAGCCAGTGAAACTGATGTTATAAATTTTGAATATGTCTGAATCTGTTTATGTGATATTTGCACAGAACTATGCAAAACACTATTTATAAATCTAACTAGTAGCCACCTCCTTATTTTTAAGCTTTTTTTGCCAGGATAGATCTTGCTTGGAACAACCTGGTTTTGCAATAACTACCTACTCAAAAGCCCTCTTGGTCAATATATGCAATAATTTGCTATTACTGTGTTCTCATATCTAACTGCTGACATATTGTACATACATGTAATACTAAGAATTGTGCAGATTGCTCTCTAGTTTCACGTTCCGCTTTCAGAAAAATAAGGAACTGGATACATCAGTCAAGTAACTATCACTTTTCAGCAATTATGGCTTTTGGCAGCATCTCAACATATGTTATAAGGGCAGTTGGGTGACCTTCTGATTCTGATAATTTTTTGGTAAATCTGCAAAGCAGTGAGCAAACAACAAGGGGATACAAGTGCATGCATGAAACACAGCTCAACAGACAGTGTGCCTTCTGCCAGCGAAATACTTCCCTGCCAGATTGTGTTTCGTGTTTTCTTTGGGGTTACAGAGGCGTGCAGAGATGGAAAAGGAATCATGCACAGAAATCCCGCTGCTAGCAGGACACGGGGCCAGATGACGTGCTGTGGGGTGGCAGGCTGAGGCCGCTCTCTGCCTGGCAGTTTGCCTTGCCCGGGTGCTGGGAAGGTATTATGTTCCCTGCAGAGTTCCCCTGGCCTTGTGAAGCCCCTGCTTCCCCCTGCTGCAGCCAAGTCCAAGGTCAGAGAGCAGGGGAGCCAGGGCTGTGTGGGACAAAGCCTGCACCAGAGCAGCTTGCTGCCTGGGACTACCATGGTATTTGGAGAAAAAACTCTACCCCCTTGGGTAAGAAAGCTCTGCTCCGCTGTTCTCCTGCCATCCAGCCTTTGAGAAACACAATCTCAGAAAATTCACGAGAATTTCATGGGGAACATCAAATTTCCCTTTGTCCAAATCCTGGATTTTCTGATGTTGGAGCAAGCTTCAGGTTTGTGCGAATCTTAGATTTTGCTCAGGTGTGTGTGTGTCACCTACCAGGGTGGGTATGAGGCTTCTTTTGTTGTGTTGACATTAGCTCCAAAACAGGACAAAATTAGAAGCATGCCAGCTCCAAAATGTGGCTCAGCCAACTAATTACAAGTTTGAGTGCTGAAAATTCAATAAGGGAATTGAGAATAGATAGGATTTTTTTTTTAGTTTCATAGAATCCTAGAATGGTTCGGGTTGGAGAGGACCTTAAAGATCATCAAGTTCCAACCCCTCTGCCATGGGCAGGGACACCTCCCGCTAGAGCAGGTTGCTCAAAGTCTCATCCAGCCTGGTCTTGGACTGTAACTAGGAATAGGCCCATTGTAACTAACATTGTTAATGATATGTGAAGCAGCAAAAACATAAGTATACACAAACTCAGTTGTGTTTCATATAAAAAAGTGAATATGTTAGGAGGAGTTTTGTAGAACACAGTGACCTTCTTAAATATTCTGTTGTTGAGGAAAATGCCACTGTTGTAGAGTTGCAACACGTCAACCACAGGTGGTATGAAATACTGCAATTACAGAGAAGGAATACAGGGCAGGACAGAAAATTCCGTGGAAGTTCAGCAGGAAGACACAGTACTCCTGCATTATTCTGGAATTTGAGAACAGAATATAACAGAGCTTTCAAAAGGTTCCTGGGCAGTTTGCAGCCAGATCTCATAACCAAAAGCACAAGAATAATCAGGTAACCATACCAAATTGACCTGCTAGTCATGACTCCTAAAAGTCAGACTTCCAGGTTGCCTTTGATTTTTGGCTGGCCAGCTTGCTCATTATGTGACAGCAAAAGATGTTCCTATCAGTCTGAAACAGACAGACAGAATATCAGAAAATTGACAGTCTGGAGTAAACACTGGATGCAAGTCACTTGAGAAGCTCTGGGAAGTCATTATCTGGAAGGACAGAGCCTGAGGGGGTCACGAAGAACAGCAAAGCTCTAGGACCAGTGCAGCTCTCCACTGAAACTGAGTACCTTTTTGTTCAGAAAAGCTCAACAAAGCCTTGTTCTTTTAAAAATAACATTCAAATTGTCATTATTTTTAAGGTAAGGTGTTTGTGTTTCTATTAATTAAATATTCTCTTTGATGGATATTAATAATGCCTAGTATTCTTGTCACAGAAAATATGAAACAATTCTGGATTGCCCTTGCTACTGGTGAAGGTTATAGTGATACAAACAACATGCAGTTCTGAACCACTTGCTGTTATTGCAGTGGTAAAGAAACACTTTATATTCCATTAAGTACAGGGGAGGATATAAAACCTCAGTTATTAAAATTAAATTATTTCTAAAAATGGTCATACTATTTTGATTCAAGAGTATTCAAAGAATTAACTGAGGAACGCTCTGGACAAGAACACTGGTTTTGACAAGGCCTGGAAGACTGGAACAGCTCCAGAAAACTGGGAATATTTGGCAAATATTGTACCAAAATTTTGAAAAGGATGATCTAAGGAATGGCAGGGCACTGAACCCTTGCGAAAGCATGAGAAGCTCGACATGGATGCAATCAATAAACAATCAAAGGACACTAATGTGAACAGTGTCAGCCAAAATGGTCTTATGGGAAAATGGTTGATGAGATCATAAGCCCTGCGGGAAAAAGTCACTCGTGCTCTCCTTCAAGGGATTTGAAGAGTATTCAGTCCTCCTATTGAAATGGAATGACTAGAGACAAGACTGGTTCAGGGCACCCATGTCAAATACTCTGAAGATGAGTGACGAGAGAAGAAGGAACTGAAAAGAGGTCATCTCCTGCATTTTTAGAGGGCACTAACAGTGGTCAAGCAGATGAAAAAGAGTTTTGAAAAGAGTTAGGAGGAAGACCCAGCACTGAAGGCCACACCTTAGAGGCAGAGACTACAGAAGGTGAAGCTCCTAAATTTATTCAAGCCCTTACGCACTCTGCTATTAGGTAGCTACTGACAGAATAAAGGTGTTTTCATCTAGCTAGGAAAAGAACAACCCAAACCCATTACAAAATCCAGTCATCTTCAAGAGAAAGTGACTCCGTGTAAGTTCAGACTGAAAATAAAATTTCACTTTTCAACAGGGAGTTCACCCTTGTGAAAGTCAGTTCACCTAAGATGCAGTGTATTCTCTCCAGTATACCCAGCTGATCTTTAAATCAGGGCTGGTTATATTCCCAGGAGGTATCATAGCTCAGTCAGAAATTGCAACATGATAAAGGGTGTTGTGAGGAAGCTTTTTGCTTTGTGTTATGGATGAGTCAGACTAGATTATCACGCTACTGCTCTCAGGTTTAAAATCTATGAATGTAAGCAGTTAGTTTGCTGAAACGAGGAGTGTGTAGCAATAGTTAGGATGTGGCAGCTCTTGGTTTGACAGAGAAATGCAAAATCGACACAAGCTGTTTCAATGACGACTGTGCCACAAGTATCAGATTCTGCCTCTCACATTCATATTAAATGCTGCATTCCCATGCAGCCTGATATGGCTGATATAGGGAGCTAGGGAGGGGGTAATTGAGGAGTGCTGTCTTAATCGCTGGATGTTAATAGGAAAAAAAGCATACCCTCAAGTGCTCAGTACTGCATGAACAAAATTTCTGCGTCACAATACACATTAAAACCTACAGAATAAATACTGAAATCCACAGAGCTGACTACACTATCAATACTTAATTATACAGTTTATAGAAGAATATTTTCCACTGTTAAAAAAAAGACAACACAAAACCACCAAAACATGTTTTCCAGTCAATTTTTGTACAACGCTGCGACATTTTGTCTCTTTTGGAACAGATTGTCTTTAGCAATAGGGAGGCAGAGCTGGATTACCCTGCTGGAAATGTTGTAATTTTCCAGTGCCTACTAGAAGCAGATTGCTGGGGAGAGTGACAGAAGCTCCCTTGGCCTCTCACAGGCTCAGGTAAACAGTTTTGTTGAACAGCACAAGGAAGAGAACTTCAAAATCCAACTGAATCCAACATAAATGATGTTTTTTTCAGTAAAATCAGTGCATGCCTGAATTTATTTTTTTTTAAATACCCAAGGCTTCTCACACATATTTAAAATGTGTATATGTATATACACACTGCATATTTTAACTTGCTACAACTTCACTTACTAATCTCTGCCAAAGGAATGATTTTAAGAAATGTAAGATGTTCAGTAAAAAATGTATGACTTCTCCTATTTGAAACAGATCCCCACATTTTGGCACTGGTGTCCTACCCCTGACACTGACCATGCCAGTCAGAAGGCACAGCATCACACCTTGGCTTTAAATACTCAGGGGTCAGTCCTTCATAAACAAGCAAGTCCAACATGATTGAGCTCCCTTCCCCATCATCATACCCACTGTATTATCAAAACTAACAGAAAATAAAGACACAGTTCATAAGGAGCATGTTTATCCCTGAAAAAAACTAAGCTTTGGGTGAGGTTGTAAATTTAAAGAAAACCTCCTTGGGGTTGGGATTTTAAGTGTATCACAACATTTAAAATGTGCAATCTACTTAAAATGGAATCGACTTAAAATAAATTGAGGTAAAGCTGTACTTGTGAAGCGCCTGCAGAGATCCATCTCTGATACATGAGACAAAGTTATATCCTAGACATGAAGGCAAAGCCATATAACCAGTCACCATCCCTACTGCATCATACTACAGTGCAACTGCGTTATTTTTCACACTTTGGAGAATGTGTGTTTGGGGCAGGCTTACTCCTTCCGTGATGACCAAGAGCAGATTCACTTAAGAGCCTCAAATTCATTTGATTTCCCTAGTGTTGCTAGATTAAGACTTTAAGAGCGTTAAAGATGCACAGTTAAGGGCACGTCATTTAAGCCACTAACAAAACCATGGCAGTTAGTTTGAGGCAGATGGGGGCCCAAAGAGGAAGGAAAAAATTAGTCTGGTTCCTTCCCTCCCTCTTTCCCCACCTGTGAGGGAAAGGAAGAACATTTTGGGGAGAAGGACTCAGAAGTACCTGCTCCTACCACATGGTCCATGGTGGGGAACCTTTTGTACACGGCCGTGCTCACGGAGCGAAAGATCAGCAGAGAGGTTAAATTCACATAACGCATGAGAGTCCTCCTCAGCAAGCGCCCGTATTCATCCCTGCCCTGGACGCAGCTAGAGATGAGGAACATCAGTCGATCTGGCCATGGTAAGTTCACAAACTGGTTCCACCAGCGATTCACCACCAAAGTAACATAGAAACCTGGGGGTTAGAAGGGAAAACAAAAAGTCCAGTGCTTATCAGGATTTCTATTTAGGGTACTTTGATTGAGCTTGCAGAGTGTTATTGATATCACTAAGCTGCTACATTTCCCAGAATAAATGCAGTAAGTCATATCAAAACCCAGAATGCAATCAATGCTAATTATTTAATAGACACTGCAACTTAATGACCTGTTCCAAGCTGAGTAACTCATACTCATGGACTTCCAAATTTCCTGTTTTGTACTAGACTTTGAGTGGATTTAGTGCTTTGAAAAATCAGGCACAATGTATCATATGTTAGTGGGCACACACACATATATATATTCATAAAAATATATATGGAAATTTTACTCTTTTGTTGGTATGTTAAGAACACGAGCATAAACATTGATGTAACAAAACCAACTTGAATTTAAGGAGACCTGTTGGAAGCTGATTATTTTATTGTTAGCCTATAACCTCCCATGTGTGCCTCAGCTCTGAAATGCTTCCATGCAGGGACATTCACAAAATGCCTGAGCAGAGACTGTGTTGGAGAATAATTTCACATGTAACCAGTACTTACCAAGCACAAAAGTTACTGGGATTTGTTCAGCATATTTGTCACAGTAAATTGATAATTTTTCAAAGAACCTTTTTTGGCTACCTGTAAGAAAAAATCTGCAGCAAAAATAAAATGTATCTGTCCTTTCATAATATCCTGGCACCAGCTACAAAGTGCAAATATGTATAAGTAATCAGGTATGTGCAATCAGGAGCAACCCTGGCTAATGCCTTCAAGCAAATTCTTAAAGCTAAAGTCCTGAACTCTTTTGGCATGTAATGAAGAAGCAGGAGGAGAAGACAGTATTATTCCCTGGTCTTTGCAGTTTTCTCATTACTAATTTAACTGGCACTACAGATTAGGATCAATACACCTGGAGAATTAGCTTGCTATCTCATACAGACCAATGATGATAGGAAGCCATAAACTTGCAGATAGAGCTTGCTCTCCTTTTTCAGAGGGCTACTTAATGAAAATACTTTGGTCTGCTTGAATTGCAAAAGGTTACCAATCTCTAAGTGTTCTTATTTAAAAATACTATGTTGTTGCAGCAGTTCTTTTACTCCTACGAAATTTTCCTTCTCCACAAGATTAAAAACATAACAACTGTATTTATTTTGCAGTGAGAAAAATATTCACCAGATCATAGAAAATGAGTGGAGAATGGCAGTGTCTGCCTATAGAAAAAGATATCTAATGAAATACAACAAGTTTAAATATAAACAATTCTTTTATTTGTATAGATGAGTATTACAATTATTCTTTGGTTTCATATAAAAGGAACACATGACAAATATTTGGTGGGGTTTGCTTACAGTTGTGCAATAAAACCTGGAGCGCACATGGAAAGCTTTCCATGGTGTATTTACTGTGGCCTTTAATTACCTAACATTTCAGTAAAACTAGATTAATTTAAAGAAACGTGAGGCTCTGGTGTTTCTTTACATATTAATGCTGCAATTTTCTTCCCAAATTCACAGAGATAGATTACTGAACTCTTTGGAAAATTAGTGATTAATCACAAACAAACTGAAGTTCATTTTCTCCTTGCTTCACATAAAAAGCAAACACTGGGGTCTAATTACAGATCAAGGTAAGAGCTGAATCATGATTTTGATACTTCTGTGTAGTGTACCTCATCAATTAAAAGTTTTACTGTACTAATTGATGCATTGCACCTGTCACACCAGTGTTTAATTCACACCTTGGTGGGAGAAGCAACTCTCCTAACTTGTGACACCGCCCCCACCCCACCCCCAGGTGCTGGGTGACACACAGGTAACAACAACCTGTCTGTTTTCCCTGTGGTTTTGCTTGGCCCTCTGCAAGCTTAAAAATAAAGTCTGCCATGCCATCCTAGCCTTAAGCAAAACTTTGCTTGTCCTTACTATATAACCTGGCTCACAAACTATTACCTTTCAGGGTTGTTAAAGAAATTACCACTGGGGAATAGAAGACACAGTTTTGCGAGTAGGACAAAAGGTCTATACTTATCATTTAAAGCACTTGCATGTTTGCCACCACCAACTCAACATCAGAATGATAAAAAGCTATATAATACAGGCTAGCTATGGTTGTTTATTTAGCCTAACTTCAGTAGGATGGTTGCTCAATGCTGGGCTGAAATAACAATCAGCTGAATACGATAGGCAGTATTTTATTTATACCCTACTTGCTTTGTCTGGAACATGAAAGTCAATGTGGAAAGGACATTAGAAAAGGTCCAAGGAAAACACAATAATTCTGTAGTAACCTTCCCCCCAACTGTCATTCCTCAGCCTAACACTATGAGGTTTGAAGCTTCAGTATAACATTTAATGAGATGTGAATTGGAAAGAGTGTACCTGTATAATACACTTATCGCTGTGTAAAGAGTAGCAAAAACAATAAATTCTCTGTACAGCAGTTTGTAGATGCTGCCTTTCCACTTTAGGAGTAATCTGTGAAATCCAAAGAAAGTGGCATTTGCTACTTTGCTGGAATAAGTGACTGTCATCGTCTTGGCAGGCTGTGCCTAGAAACAGTAGAAGAGAAGCAGGAAACCAACAACATTTTAGACAGTGTATCCTAACCTGAATGCACCCTTGTATAGATAGATACATACACATATACAAGCACATATAAACATAAACCAGTATATGTATTCATAAATACATGCTGTATGTGCTTCTCTCTATATATAGAGGGAGAAATCAAAAAATCTTGCAGATACAAGCCCCATTGAGACCTCCAGATTGACTGATGCAAGGCTGTATTTGGGCTTTAATTCAAAGGTTGCCCAAAAGCAACAACTAGTACCAACTGTGTCTGCCTGCCTGGGCAGCAGCAGCAGCGACACATTACAGCTCCAAAGCCCATGCTAACTCCTGGGTTGCTCTAGTCCGATGTAAGCAAAGAAAAGGAAGCGAATTTTGCTTGATTTTTTTTTTCAAAACTTTGTCAACACTCCAGCAACAGAAGCAAAGCTAAGTTTCACAAATGCACCTTCCTCCCCAGCCAGTATTTTTAGCTGGCTTTGGTAATTATACTCATCTAAAACCAAATAAAAATTGGAGACTGCCTCTTTCATTAATGGTTATGACAGCAGCTGAGCTGGGATCAGCCAGGGAACCCTGCTATTTCTCCGCTTGGCAGCCACACGTACTCATCAATACTTTAGCATTGCATGATCTTCCAAAGAAAAAGGCACAAGGTTCCTCAGGTAGGCAACATGCGATGTGTTATAATAATTCATAGAATCATAGAATGGTTAGAGTTGGAAGGGACCTTAAAAATCATTGAGTTCCAACCCCCCTGCCATGGGCAGGGACACTTTCCACTAGAAGCAGGTTGCTCAAAGCCCCATCCAGCCTGGTCTTAAACACTTCCAGGGATGGGGCATCCATAACTTCTCTGGGCAACATGCTCCAGTGCCTCACCACCCTCACAGTAAAGAATTTCTTCCTAGTATCTAAAATTTCTTTCTGGTATCTAAATTAAAGCAGTACTAAAAGTATACAGGTAAATATTTAACGCTGGGTTTGTTACTTGCTTACGCATTGTAGGGAGAGGCTATGCAGGAACTTTTATGTACTAACAAAAACCCCCCCTAACTACAAATGTAGATGAAAAGCGGATTTGCACAGCATACACGGAAGGGAGTAACTAAGACGAGCACGAAGCCTCAGGGCAGTTACTGTGTACCATAAATATAATTCTTGTCTGTAGTTTCTTGATGACAGTGTAGTCATTTACTCTTAGAAAAAAATCTGAACCCATAGTTAATAGATGGCTTTTATGTAACTTGGCTGTGTCTCTGATGCTGAGCGTAAAGTAAGCCATTAAAATTCAGCTGTAAAAGTGCCACTTTTTCTTTTAGTCACCAAGGGAATCAGCAGGGAAAAGACACCATAAGCCTCCTATTGCTGACAGACTGTCTCTTCTCGTCTGCAGAATGGCTGCTCCAGGTTTGCCAGCATGGGTGCAGAGATTTTTTTTTGGTGTTATTGTTGTTTTGGTTTTTTTTTAAGATGCATGGGCTTTATTCTTTAGCATCCAAATGATAGTTTGCCTCTTTCTGAGACTTGGAACAGGCCCTTAAATATTTTGTTGTCATTGTTGAACTCCAAAAAGTTCAATTCAGAAGTCAAATGCTGACTAGCATGCAGAAATGCAGTCCTGTCCACTAAAAAGCCTGTGGATGCAATGTTTAAGAAAATGGAAGCAGAGATTTCCATTTTCCAGTAGATATGAGGTTTTATAAACAATTGGAGAAGCTTGTGGCTGGGCTATAGGGGAAGAATGGGGTAAAAAAATACTCTTAACTGAGTTTACTGGGAACTCTGTAATACCCTTTAGTCGTTGCCCATTAATGCTAGGGAGTATGTGTGTTCATCAAGTATCTATCTCCCCACTAATAGCCTCCAGTGGGACTGTCTGTGTGAGAGGACTTAGATATAGATATCTGATAACATGAGGGCTTATAGCCTGGTGGGAACTCAGACCCCCAGAGTAACACAGTGCAATGATTAGAAAAGGAAGTTAGACAAATGCAGTCTGAAGTAAAACACAAATTGCTAACACAAATTGTGGGGGCAACCAAATAGAGGAACAGGGGACTGCACACATGCCCTGTGGTTTAGGACTTTTATGATGACTATAGTTTGACAAAAGATGACCTTCAGGAGAAATCCACATAGCTGGGACACACAGGTTTGGAGCTGATCTCCCCTGGTGCCTGGGCATCCGTGAAACTTTAGTCTCAGTCCCTTCCATCCTGGGCTACGGAGGGAACAAGTTTGCCTGCAGCACCCTCACGGCATCTGCAGCTCTGCAGGAAGGCAGTGATTAGTGTCAAATCCACAGGTCTCAGTTTCTGCATATGGGGTTCAGGAAGGAGTCATCCTCCCAGGCATCAGTGACTAATCGGTGCCAGAAATTGGTCTCTAGCTGAGCTTGACAAAATGGGTCCTCTACAGAGCTGCAGCAAATCCTGTCTTGCAAGGCCTAGCGGATGGGTTTTGGCCACCACTGCGGAGCTCTAATGATATTTCCACCCCCTCCTACTCTCCCCACCCCCATCAGACTGGGAGAGGAGAGTTTTCTCCACAAAACACAATTTGCCTGCTTGATTCAAGCAACTATATTTTCACTTAATCAGATTCCAGCCATCTCTCTTAGCAGTTTACTTGATGCCCTTATCTCTGAAAAGAAACTCTTCGTGTTAGTTTGGGAGGCATTGGACACCAGCACCTTTTTCCTTCTGCCTCTGAAATGGGGCAAAGAAAAGTGGGACTGTTACAGCAATTTCAGGCTTCAGTGCCTTGGTTTCCTTACCCTGCCTTGCCTGTGATGCACTGAATATTATCTTCTGCTAAGCAAATGCTTTGTTGAACATTTGTCGTTGGGTTCATATAGGGACTTCAGGGTAATATAATGTAATGTCCTAAAATATACATTAAGTCAGATTAGGTGATCTAGGATTCCTTTAGACTATATGAAGCTATGAAAGACAGCTGTGTGTCTGTCTGATTAGATTTCACAATATAGCAAACACAGATTTAAATCTGCACTTTCGCCTTTTGCTCTGCGAGCAACTACAAACACTTGGGTACAGCCTCCCAAAATCAGCAGGAAGTTTTGGCATAAAGCCTTGCGCTGGGTTGGGGTCTTGCACGGTGGTCTCAGGCCCTTGGTTCATGGGTAGCATGTTGACTGAGCATGCTTCCAACATTACTCAGGGTCATAGGAAATTAAAAAGCTAAAATTGAGATGGACAGGAAGAGCAAAGCATAACTATGCCCCCCAGCACATTCCTGCCTGAGCACTGTTTTGGCCCGGGCTGCAGAAGGACAGAGAGCATTAGATTAGATATCACAGGAACCGGGGCCATGACAGACTTTTCTGTTAATCATGTTGCCCTTAACTTCATTAGCAAATATAGGGCTAGGCTTTCTGCTGGTGTGGATTTGTGAGTTTTGAGGACATAACACAAATTATGCTCATTTTACACCTGTGGAGACTTTGGCTCATATATGTGACGCTGCGTTTCCTTTTGCTCAGTGTTTGTTCCCTCTCACAAACTTTCTCAAGCACCGGCTGAAATGCAAATTATATATTACTCCACTTTTGCTAACATCATCAGTATGTTAGGCATAAGCACCTAAAAATAAAATGTTGGGTTTTTTTCCCCCACTAATAATATTGAACCAAACTGTAAATGGGATTTTCGCCTGGCTGAAAATTTCAGGATGCATTAGGATTCAGAAAGAAACCACAGCAAAAAATAACAGCCATCAGTGTTTCCTAATTGACCATGAAAGTCATACTACAGAGTGTATAAATAAATAGTGCCTCTGTGCAGACCTACCCCTTGTCATTGTATCACCTTATTTCTTGGTTTATGGCATAGTACAGAAAGTGAGCATGAGAGATTTGGGTTAAGCCAACTATAAAATCATATTAAGAGTATGCTATATCCACTGACCTGCTATTTTGATTCAGCAATCCAAGCCCAAAGGCAAATCCTGGACCCTTCCTCTTCCTCAGACGTCCCAAATAAAGTCCCCTTCAGGTCTGCAATTGTCACCTTGCTCTTCCCTTAACCTGAAGCAAGGGGTTGCTGCTGCTAAGCACCAGGAGGAGTGGACTGACAAGAACAGGGGTTAAAATGTCTTTCCACTTCTGGAAGTCTGTTTTTGCCAAGTACTCTGTCCTGTCAGTTACAGAGGGAACAAACGCAAGCAGCAGCAGCAGCAGCAGCTGCTGATCTTGCTCTTTTCTCGTCTATAATTATAACGCCACTTGCCATCGGAAGGACCCCTTTCATTTGAATGAAGAATATTGCGATGGTTTGGCTGGTACCTCCAGTTTTCTATATTTTATTTCCTGTCCCCAAAACAGGATGGATGAGAAGGGAGCATTTTTCTCCAAGACTTTACTTGAAAAGTGTAATCTCTCTGAGCCAGTTCTGCGAAGACACATCAGTGAATAGCACTGACTACGTCTGAACGGGAAGACTGGAGACAACTCCACCAAACTTGGGAATGTGCCTCAGCTGCAAATCAGTGCCACTCTGGAGCACACCTTTGCTGCACCACTTCATTGCTGAGTTGCTGATTCTAACTGTGAAAACAGGACTCTGGGGTTTACTGTAGAAATCATCCATCCCTCAAAGCAGGCAGAGTTGCTCTTACCAAAAGACTCAATGAAACTATTCATGATGGTACATTTCAGCATGTGAAAGCCTTTCTGTGACTGGAGGATTTGCACAGGACTTTTTCCCCTCTTCCCCTTTGTAAAATGAGATGAACTCTGTCTTTTATGACCCACGGCATTAAGAGGGAGCTGTAAAAGGTGATAGACTGTGAAAGCCCACGAGACATCATATAATGTTGCTATTAATCTCATGGAGAATGAAATAATGCAACTGTGAAGTAAATAAAAAAAAATATGCAGGAGGAGAGAGTAAGCAAGATTTATAGATTTAATATATTTTATGATGAAAGGTTTTTCTCCCTGCTTGAGCCCCATTAAGCTATTTGAGACCACTTATTTAATTAAAACTCTCTTGGAAAGAAAATAAGTTGCTGCCATTGTTTGCCTTAGAAGGAAGATACTTTGATGTCAAAGCAGGCGAGACATTAGACTGTGACATGTGTGTGTCAGGCAGTGGCCTGCGGCGAAAGATGACAAATCACTTTAGCATTCAGTGACTTGGCATGAAGAAACGTACTGCCTGATCCTATTACAGTGACTGCCCTCTGCAAAGAAAACTCCTAACAACAGGGATATTTTAAGGTCACTGGTAAAATAATTACTTAGACCTAAAACATTTTTCTTTGCTGAGTATAATAATTCGCTGGTCTTGCTGAGCTGTAAATAATAGCACCTCTGTGTGTCAGTGGGTATCAGGTGGTTTTCCTGGCGGCTCTTCGGTCTTCCTGCAGATCAGAGTGGCTGGGATTGCTCCACTGGCTCTGAGCCATTTTGCAGAAGACACAAGATTTAAAGCTCTTGTGTGTTCAGAGGCAGAAATAAATACAGATTTCCAGCTGTGTAGCTCCATTGTGACCAGTTCTGTAGGAAATACTCCTCTTTATATCACTAAAGTGCCCGTAAGTCCTTGCTGGATTTTTCTCAAAGACAAGACAAGCGATGATCTCTCCTTCTCCATTCCCCCCCTCCCCAAGAGAAGCAGACTTGATTGGTGTAGGCCCCTTGCAAGCAGAGGCTGCTTTGCGGCTTTACTGTACCCTCTGACTTGGCTGGACACATGCTTTCCCACCCAATGGTCCTCTCATTTTAAGCTGTCCAGCCCCCTTAGGCTGCCTTGGTCCATCTGAAAGTGAGAGGAAGGTGGGGGGAGAGTGATGGCTTGCAACTGCTATTGCAGCGTCCCCAGTTAATGAACTTACTACCTTTTCTAGCTGATGCCAATATCTGTGTTAGCAAGAGTGAGTGGAGACCTTTACTGTAAATTTTAAGACAGTCTTATATTTTGATTCAGCTCTCCAGCTTAGCTTTATAGCGATACTTTGAATCCACAGTGTTAACAACACATTGGTGGTGGGCTCCAAAAGCACATTTGTTACAGAAGGGCTGTGAAAGCCATCACAATAATTTCTTTCGTTCAGTAAACACTAGCTACAGAGCTCTGCAAAAATCCTGTTTCTCACAAGTTTTCTTCTGCTTTAGGGGCAGAGCATAAAGAAGAGGACTTGGGAGGAAGAAAACAGCAGCGAATGCTTTTCCCAGTCTCTGTCAAAAGTGTCAGCTAAGCCTAAGGACTGAGAAAATACCACTTAATGACAGTCACACTCCTTTGCTCCTGGATGATGTTGACACAGCCCTGACAGTCCTGCTGTATAAGAAATAACTGCTGGAGCTTTGAGAGGTCTGCTGGCAAGGAAGCCATGCGCAGGACATTGCTGCTGTGAGCACACAGCTAAGCAGGGTTCTAGGAGGCATCGGGGGCAAAGGAAGTTATGTGGCAGCCATTCCTCTGCCCCTCAACCATTGGACTGTAGTCTCACAGGGGTTTTACAGCATGCTGGCGATCCAGAGACACTGGGCACCACTGTCCCACATCATCATAGAGTCATAGAAACGTAGAATGGTTCTCAATGGCACTCAAAGCCCCATCCAGCCTGGTCTGGAACACCTCCAGGGAAGGGCCATATACAGTGTCTCTGGGCAACCTGTTCCAGTGTCTCACCACCCTCTAAATCTTCCCTCTTTCAGTTTAAAACCATTACCCCTTGTCTACACTTGCGGATAAAGAGTTCCTCCCCATCTCTCCTGTAGGCCCCCTTCAGGTACTGGAACGCTGCTACAAGGTCTCACCAGAGCCTTTTCTTATCCGGACTGAACAACCTAACTCTCTCAGCCTTTATTCTTAGGAGAGATACTCCAGCCCTCTGATCATCTTTGTGGCCCTCCTATGCACCCTCTCCAAGCCACAGGAAGATCCAGGTCCTTCCTGTGCTGAGAACTCCAGGACAGGATACAGTACTCCAGGTGGGGTCTCACCAAAGCAGAGTAGAGGGGCAGAATCACCTCCCTCGACCTGCTGGCCACACTTCTTTTGATACAGCCCAGGAAATGTCCTCCTCCTCTGCCGCGTTTTTGGCCACCACATGCCAGTGGCCAGAGAAAATGTGACTGTGCTGACTGAGGAAGCAGGGTGCCCAATGGCCTCTTTGAGGAGAAGACATACAGAGGGATGAAGGGAGCAGATTCATGAACACTGCTGATCTTCTGGCCTCCTCCCAGGTAGCAGCAGTGATCAATCAACGTTGGGTGGCATTGATCCCTTATGGCAAATTGCTCTCCAGAGCAATGGTCTTTCATGTAGCCTCTCTCCAATTTGCCTGGTAATAAAACCCCACTACTGCATGCTGCTCATCACTGATGAACCTTCAACAAGCATAGATACACTGTTTTGGGACAGTAGGCATTAGCTGGGCAAGGTAGCCTTGGGCAATTTGACAGGGTTTTCTGGAGCATTATCTGTTTGGACTTATCAAGCACTGAGCCTGGTCTAGTTCCCAGAGTTTCAAGACAAAGATTTCTTAAAAATAATTCTGATGATTTCTTCCAAACTACTATGGTAAAGACCACTCCATCAAACACTGAGCTTGGGAACAGACTCCGAAGAATGGAGAGACCTTCAGCCTGTGACCTGTTATTAAGAACTGGAACTCATCTCTCATATTTTCTCATAACCCTCTCTTTCTATTGAATGAGTAAATCTGTGCCATGATGAGCCACTTGGGCAATCTGAGTGATCTCCTAGCCTTTAATACATTATTTAGTGAAGAAGCATATTCAAAAGGGTGCCATTTGATTAACTGGCTAATAAGCAGCTGATGTGTGCAACATAATAGAGGAAACACATACATATTTTTGAAGGAAAAATAAAAGAAAAAATTCTGTGAGGATTTGTATTTGTATTGCCTCCCATCTGCTATGTGACTGTTTTCACCACAAGATGTATGAGTGGTCATGACTATTTATTAGCCCACCGAGTCCACTGCAGCAAATGAAGTTTTATAGCAAATTCTTAAAATCTCATAATAATGCAAACTGTTGCTACCACTTCAGTGCTCTTTATACTATAAACCACTGATTTTTGTCACCTTTGTACCTAGGAAATTATTTTGCAGATCTTGGAAACCACTTAAAATCTGTATGGAGCCTTATTATGGACTATTAATCCAAATGAAGGTAACTTCAAGACTTGACAGGGAAGAAATGCTTTGTTCACACCTTTGCTATCACATGCAATTATCTTTAACAGGTGTCATATTGCAGATCGCATGCAGAAATTCTAATTTTATACACTATGTTCCTAAAAGGTTACCAAAAAACGGTTGGATTTGTGAAATGTGTAAAATAGTATTTCACATTTGCAATGAATAGTTTAATTTTATCACTTCTTGTCCTCTTTCTGACCTTTCCTGGTGGACATCCTTAGCAAATGCAGCATCATGAAATAGGAGTAAAAGAGGTCCTTTTCTTTTGTGAGAGTATATGGCAGGCAAGGGAGGTGTCATCTACAAAAATAGTTTTCAGAAGTTCCTCTGTATATGCAGCTCTACTAATGATCACTGCTAATGGTGTGTTTTGCATTCATGTTCTCTTGATGTGCTTTGGACAAATAAATCAGAGACACAAAAACATTTTAGTGCTGTGTAACTAGACAAGTTTCTGTTAATATCATCGATGGGTGTTTAACAAGACAGAGCAGTGCAAAAAATGGTAGAAATCAATTGAATACTAGTTATTTCATTTATTTGTGCTTCCTGCTCCTCTTTATTCTTGATTTTTGTACCCATTTATACTGGAAGATTTCTGAAAGACACTAATTTGTTCTTGATTTTTGTACCCATTTATACTGGAAGATTTCTGAAAGACACTAATTTGTATTGTTTGCTAGTGAAGCAAACTCTTTAGTATCTGTAACAACAATGTATAATGCTGATATGCAAAGGAAATGCCATAAGTGGGCTAAAACGTGGTTTGAACAACATGAAAGAATCTTATCATTGAAAAGAAGTGAATATTAACATGTTGGGAAAAGGCAGTATTAAAGAAGCTCCTGTCAGATTCTCTCAGGTGAGGATATATTGAGTTTTGCTTTATTTTTCTACTTACTGTCACTTGCTCCTGGAATTCTTGTCTTAAACAAATGAGTAAATTAACATAGAACGTCCTCTGCCCATAGAATGAACATGTAGAGAGCTGCTGTGATATCTTACAGTTTCTTTCATGAGAGAAATTGCAATAATTAAAAGTTAATCTAGTGGGAGAGATAGCACCGTACATAGCATCACTCAGTGTGGGTTGTGGAATTACACTTTCAAGGAGATTCTTTTATCTCTGGGAGTCACATGGTAAAATACTTCAGAGGATTACAAATGAATTTGTCTGCAGGATAAAGCCTGCTGCCAGGACAGATTAATTCTCCGAGTATAGTAAAACCATATTCAAAACCATTTTGCTTTGCAACTTCCTTGTAATGAAATAAACATAATTTGTTATGCGGTACTGCTGAGTTTGGTATTAGAAATATTATTATTACTGTGACTGCTATCAGCCTCCACAATCCCGTTATTGCTGGAAGGCACGGACGTAGAAAAGCAAACATGTCACAGCACAGGACTTGTCAGATAGAAGGTGGGATCAACAAAACAACCATAAATAAGGTGTCCAGGAACTGGGCTCAAAAGCCAGCTCCTGGATTGACCAGGAGATCTCTCCCCTGTCTTATGACCTGCCTCTCCAAAGTGCTTCTTATTTTGTTCATCTGAGACAGGGTGGGTGGGTTAGTTAATATATGCTAATGGAGCTTCAGTGTAGGTGAAAGCTAAGTGGTCAAATGGGCAGTTGCAAGAGATGTGCAATAGAAGGAGAGGTAACAATAATAACAACAATAACAATAATACATAACAATGGAAAATGCACATAACAGTACAACCAAACCATTCTGTTTCTCCCTTTTAATAACTAGAGGACAGCGTTGCATATTCTTTGATAAAATTCTCTGTCTGACTGTATTTTGGTTTGTGTATATGAAAAACCACCTGTAAAAAAAGGTGATCCAGACTGATGCACCACTTTAAGAGAATCACACTGGGCAGTAACGGCTGATGCAAAGCTATGGTGCCATTTCCCATATACAACACTGTTAGAGGCGTGACTAAACCATGCTGCAGCCAATGGAAGAAACTATACCCTTCATTCTTTGTATTCAAATTAAAGGGGGCCTCAAACCAAACTGTAGAGCCAGGTTAGCAACGAATGCAACTGGGTCTGCAAGGATGGAGAGTTTTCTTGTGTTGTGTCTTGTCATCTGCTTGCATGAGAGAGGAGGGAAAGATGAGTCCGAAGAGATTGAAACAACGAGATGGAGACTAAGAACAGGCAGAAAAAGATTTGCAGGCAAAAGAGTTTAGAAAAGGCAAGTTATTTTAGGTTAGGTATTGTCTGGAAAGGACTTGGAATGGTTGCTGTTGCTGTATTTGTGAAACTAGGATTACTAGTATTGTGTATAAAAAAGGATTACATCAGGATGGCTGACCACCATCAATTTCTTTTTGTAAATGGAACAACTCACATGAGCTTGTTTTCTTATTTAGCTGGCTTTAGTTAAAAAAAAAAACCCTAATAAAACTAACTGCTATTAAAAATGGTACTTGATACATGTGTGAAAAGGATAAAGCTGAGGATTTTACTCTGTGACTCAGGTGGTCCTGCCAATCCTGTATTAAAGCTAGCCCTGGCTTTTCTCCCTTGCATACTTGAAAGCTAAACATTTCCCTCATAACTTCATTTTTTCACTTTGCAGATACTGATTAAGAGGGAAAAAAAGAGTATAAAAAGAGAAAGAAGCATCCAGGAAAAAGAATAGTGAGTTTAGTGAACCAATAAAGGTAAAAAGTCTGATCATTTCTACCTGAACTACAACAAAACCTTTCTATCTTTGCTTTCTGCAACTTTTCACTGAGAAAAAGTGCCTAAACAGCCTGGGTAGCTTTTGCAAAATGCGTATTATGCTGTGTTTGTTTATCTTCATTGGAAATGGAAAGCCTCATTGCTCCTCCAGACATGAGGTTTAGTCTGTGAGCCAAGAGTGGATGGAACAAACCCCGTGCTTGTCATATCACTGCTGAGCCAGCACATGACCCAGAACACACAGGGGCAATGAACGGTGCTATTTGGGGAATTCATCCTTCACACTCCTCTGGGCAAATCCGTGTTTTGGCTATTTTAGTGAGGTGAGGGAAAACTTTTCCTGCCAGGATGACTGCAGGCACATTTCCAATCAAGGTAAAGCAGACATAAATGCTAGTGGAGACAAGACTCGGGAGGCCTGGCACTTTTAAGGTCACTTTGGGAGGTGTAAGAGAGTAATCCCTCTCTTTCGTGGAACTAGAACTGCTCTGGTTTCAATACTACTTCAGCATTTTTTTGCCATCTGTGCAACTGAGTAAAGTGTTTAGATGATTTTTCAGAAATACTTCTCTGCTGCGCTGAACTTGCAGAACATTGCCACCATGAGTGTGCCGAGCTGGAGAAGGCAGAAGGAGACATGGAGACGTCCTATGCCCAGTGGAGTGAAGTCCATCCCAACTAAGTAATGGTGGACAGAAGGTGAACAAAACAGTATTTCTATCACATAGGAAAAAGGCTGGTACCTGTAAGAACTTTTCCCTAAGACCAGCTTTACCTCGCAACACAGAAGGTAGCAATAACTGGTAGCCTTGTTTGAAGCCTGGTTTTGAATCTCCATATCATTGAACAAAAATAAGGGAAAATTAGCCCGTTGAAGACACATCTTCCATTTTAATAGCAACTTTGGTCTGAAAGAATGAAGACCTTTGAAAAATTCATTATTTAAACATTATCACGTGACCACATGTTATAGGGAAAGACAAAGTCTCATGAATTTCAGTTTAGAGATGGTTAAATTAGGGTACAGAGAGGACAATCAGGCCCAAAATAGAATTGTGAATAAAACATAGGATTCCTGAATCCTCACCCTATGCTTTTCACTGTTATTATTTGGAGTATTTGGTGGAGCTATTTTTGGAGTCTTATCAGGAAAAAGGATTCTTGAGTTTTAACTATAGGTTTGTCAAGGCTACAAAGTCTGGCTTTCGGGGGGTTAACTTTCAAGTGAAAATGTATTTTGTATTTTTATTTTCCGATTTCTAAGTTCAAGTCTGGCATCTCTGCTGTCTTCTAACTAGGGATGAAGACGCTGTACTATTTCTAATTGTGCTCTGGATCTGTCCCTGGCTTGCTTCTAATGATAAATGAAACCACACGTCAGTCCTTACATGAGTTGGTGAGGCCTTTTCTGGTTTTTTGTTTCTTCTGCTTAGTATTAAGTTACATTTATACGCACCTTCAAAAAACCTAGAAGCATTGTCGATTTTATACGCAACAGCAGAATCTGCCTAGTTGGGCAGCTTGTTTGCAGAATCAGTCTTACAGTCAAGGTGGGCAATTCTGAACTAACATGCTGAAAGGGGAAATATCTTTTTAATCCTTATAATTTAATAGTTAATAGAGAAGTTATATTCTTTATTAATCTGTATCTTCCCTGATTAGGCTCTATTCTGTGTAGTCACATAAAGGTTGCTTTGGTTTTTTTTAACATGATAAAGAATTTGCCATTCTTGTTATATTGTGGCAATGAGTTCTGCAGGTTGTGTATAGATATCTGCTCTGTATAAAAGGAATTTCTTTCAATTTATGGGGGTTTTTTGCATTCAAGCCAAGACCTTTAATTAAAGAATACAGAACTTTAATGAGCACTCACTTTTTAGACATCACTTTAAGCTCTTATTTCTGATGCTGATTTAGTGTGTTGGCAAGTCTGACAGAGTAAAGGACTATGAAGTATTTTGGGGTTTTGATGCTGCAATAGATTTATTGGGTGATTTGAGCACAGCATTTGAGTCATTCCAAAACACATAGAATAGAAGCGATATATGTGTTACAGACAGTTTGGTAAAGCTTTTGAAATTCCGTCCTGTGACATATCATAAAAAAAGAAAGGACCACACTGTCTAGCATAAACTACTTGAAAGACAGTAGAAGACTGACATGAAAACCATGCTCAAACCATGACTTTGGATGGCTAATTGTTAAAGCATGTCATCTCAGAGGATCATTCTGGTTCTTATAGCATGCAATACTTTAATTAATGGCTTGGCTGATGGAATAGGGAGTGCACGCATCAGATTTGCAGGATGTGAAGGGCCATAAACATTTTTTTTTCAGAACAAGATTTTTATCAGAACAAGCATCAGTGTACATAGAAGAAAGTTCACTAGAGAAGTCACACACAAATTGAAGAAAGACCGGTTAAGCCGCATTCTGCAGCTGTAAGAGAAAAAGCAAGGGGTTTTTTGCTGGGGAATATAAGCAGGTGTGTGATATGTTAAACCAGTGCTGTTCAGACGTCAGCTGGAGTGCTCTGCCTAGAGTCGAGCACTGTTCTTTTACAAAAATGAGGACCCACAGGAAGAACTCTAGACAGAATAATAAAAACAACTGGAGGTCTAAACCCCATCACCTATAAGGAAAGATTAAAATAAGTGTAGTTATTAGTTTAGAAAATGGAAGGGATAGATGATGCCATCAAGTACCCTGAAGATTGCTGCTTCTTGCATCCACTGAGATAAGCTCATTACCTCTTGTCCTACACTGCAGTAAAGGAGATTAGGTTAGACTTTGGAAAATATTTCTAACTCCGGGGCTAGTTGAATGGCACTGGAAAGCACTGCTTAGGGAAGCTGTGCAATCTTCCACCACTCGAAGTTTTGAGAAAGAGCTTCTGGAGTAGTTAGCATCAATCCTGCCCTATTTGCTGTTATTTTGGTTTTTTTTTTTTGGTGGGTAAAGTTGAAGAAAAATACAGACCTCACTGGTTTTAACATTATATCAGTCGAATCAGTGAAAGCACCAAAAAGATAAGTGCTGTAGTTTTAGGACGCTCGTAAACTGGATCCTTATTTATGCCAATGTACCTATTAGATTTGCTTTCCAAATTCTTAGCTAATCATTGAAGAAATAAGACTGAGCAGGGAATTCTTGTCTATACTATGGTTCTTAAAACTGCTAGCACTGGTTCAATTGAGCTAATAGAAGAAAAAAATAATCCTCTAAAATAGATAATATTTACAGTCTCTGTACCTTTTTAGTATATAGTTAATCATTCTGTGTTTCTTTTCACTGTGCTATGGGGTTGCAATGCAAGTGTGATTTCTGTTAATAGATTTGTCCTTTAGTTTGCTAGAGTTTATTGTTTTATAACATCTTCATTGAGAGGGTCGTAAAAATTACAGTTTATTCAATAGAAAAAAATTAATAAGGAAGTAGCACAGGCAAGTAGAAAATGAGATTCCGAAGTTTATCTGCTTTATTTATCTGTGAAATTGTTGAGACACCCTCCCCCACCACACACTTCAAACATCTTCGATTAAGAGAACAACCATCTCATTCTTTTATTCCTCCCAACTTGTAGGAGGAAAAATTTTATTAGCTAGCATTTGTGTTTGTACAGATGAGAAATGTTAATTAAAGTCAGACGAAAGGAAAACGCCGCACTTGTTTTCTGTAAAGTCCTGCAGCCACTCTTGCCTTCAGCAGAGAAGCCTGCCATAGTCTGGGGCTACCTTCTGCAAAACACCTTTGTCTCTGGTGCTTTTCCTTCCCTGAAGTAGATTTCTTAGGGATAGTGGATTGTACTATCAGTGAAGGAAACAGCCGCATTTGAAGACACAGACTCTTAGAGGGATGGTTCAAATGCAATAGAAGACGGAGATGCAGTTCTGGGGGACTCTGTGTTGTGCAGGGTTTGCCACATTTTGCACCAGTGTAACTGTAGCGAAGCTATGCAAGTGAGACTGTCAGTTTTTAGTATGTAGATTGCTGTGGCCAAGTCTCTGCCATGATGCCTATCCAGCTTTCCATCTAGCCGCAGGATGGGAATTTCTGATTTGAGGCCTTTAACCACGCTGAAGAGTTTAGAAGGTACAGATGAACTGATTTAACAAGCCAAGTGAATAGATCTGATGGGAGCAGCAAGCCTTCATCAGAAACAACACACTTTCAGCAAAGCCCTTCCTCCAGATTTTGTGCATTGTGCAGTTTTGTTGAATGGTCCTGTCAGATTACATCTATTAATCAGGGACAACACCCATGGCATATGTTATTCCACCAAAGCTGAAAACTATACATGACTTTCCATAGGTAACAGCAACTTTGTTTATTTAGAATAGTGGTGCATGTGTTTGTTTCTAAAAGGACTTCCAGTTTTCCTGATTGCTAGGTATCTAAGAGCACTAAAAGGCCTTAATTGCTCTGATCAGCCTCATCTGGGACCCCTACTCAGCCACCTTCTTCCTATAGTGGGAAGGGTCTCTGGGGCTCCATTTAAGTTTGGACCTAGGCCATCAGGATTTGCCTGTGCTGTGTTTTGGGTAAGTCTGTCTTGGTTGCACCTTCTTTGATGAGCCTCAGATCTGCATTACAGATGTTGATCTATATATGTCTCTAGTTCTGTCTCTTGCTCTTCCTGACAAGACTTCCTGGGTGCATCCTGGATTTGATATGACATCTCACCTTGTGTGATGGTCACTGGGTGTATGACAAAACCTCTTGCTATCATCCTGCTCTTGACTGTGCCCTCATTAGTGAGGCTACCCTTAGCTCAGCACCTGGAGGAGTAACCCTGCTCTGATGTGCAGCTCAGGAAGGAAGCGAGGGTTGGATAAAAGTAATCTTTAAAACAGANTTTGTCTCTGCATTAAATCCAAATTGTTTCAACTTTTAATTTTAGCCATGGAAATTATATTTTCTGTGGATTGGTGCTGCCTGACTTTTAAAGTACTACATGCAGGAAAATAGAGGAGGATTTTAAGAAAATAAATCTGTTGGTGATTAATTTTAGCACAGTCAAACGTCTTTGGAACTGTATTGCTTTTATTTCTTGAAATGCAAGATGTCTAATCTGGTTAAGACAGCAGACTGTCATGCCAAGTACAGTCATTGTACAGAATTAAGAACTATAGGATTACAGATCCTAATTATAGACTCTTGTCAGTTTACTATGTCTTAATACATTGTTTTCAACTTCTGATTCCACTTGTCATGTCTCTTTTGCAATCATGCTTTTAATGAACTTCCTGATGCATCTTCTAATTTGGCAAACCTGTATTCTGATAGCACTGCTTGCCTATCCACTGCATGTCAATATTAGCAAATTAAAAAATTTAAAGGTCAGAGCTCTTAAAACTGAACGTCTCTGTTCTATGAGGCTTTTCACAACAAACTTCAAATTATACTGCTTTTGAATGCTCCACTTCTTGTGCTGATTGGTTTTTTGGCTTTCAAATTGCTTCCAGAAAAGCTGTGGATGATGGATTTTCTGTAGATATTGTTGCTGCTTGAGCCCCTCTGTAGTCAGTGTGGATGTACATACTGAAAAGAAATTTAGAAGATATTACTATTTATAGGTATTACCTTTACTTTACAATGAATGGCATCGATACATTCGTCCTTTGGCATCCTCTTTGTCATACTTATTTGCCCTCAATGAACTTCTTGCTAGGTGGATGCTACATAGGGTGAAGTTGCCACAGAGAACATTATTTGTCTGTGGTTATGTCCTTAAGGACTGGCTAAACAGGATTCTTTCACATTCAGTGGAAAGCTGTCAAGATAATTAAGGTTTCAATTATTGACTGGAATGTGGCCTAGATTCCTTGACTGATGACTGGGACAAGATCTTGTTTACGTTAGATTTTTGTTAGTTTTTCACTAAAGTTCCTCACCGTTGTGGCACATGGTTCAGTTCAACTGCTCGAACAATGATGAAAGTACATCATCCAGCCAATACTGCTGTAATTTCAAGCACGTTTTTTGGCAATCTAACCAGACCACTGTTGTTTACAGTAGCTTTCCAACATTTTGCCTACTGCTTTTAAAGACATAGTAAACATTATAGATGAGGACTTCAAAAGGAAAAAAGTGAAGGCTGCATGTAAACCTCTGAAAAGCTGGAAAATTGCCTGAACTACCCTGGTTGTGTCATGGTGGCAGTAGTGATGGCTTAAGGATGTAGGCATGCCGAGATGAGAGGTAGCAGTAGTACCTCTTTATCAGACAAACTAGCAGAACTGGAAAAACACATTTTTTAGCAGGTGAGCCCTATTTTTGCTCTATATGTGGCCTTATTTCACAAGACTTGCATATATAAAGCATGGTTCAGTCTTTAATCATTGCATACGTCTGGTAGGCTCAGCACCTGATTTGGGGTAGTACATGCCCTGTGTGAGAAAGTCGCCAGATAATGACCTGGCATAAGTGTCATTTTCTCATTCTTAATTGTGTGATCCTGTGCCTTTGTTACTGTACACCATTAAATATAGAATTATTAACTTCCTTGTGTTTTTCAGGGTAGCAAAACATTCAGACTTTAATTGCCCTGTCCTTGTGTGCCCTTGAACAGAAGCAAGGTTTTAACCCTCTCTTCCAGGTGATGAGTGGAGGCACAGGAATGCTGGCTGATCTCTCCTGAAGCCATGAGTGTTCGCAGCCTCCCCTTTTCACAAAACGTGCCGCCTGACAGAACTTGTGCCCTGCACCATGTCATCTGTGAGCCTTCAGTACCTTTCCAGCCAGGCCCGAAGGAAACGATCGAACAGCATTTTGTGGTCAGAGCGTTCACTACAAGCCGACCCAGTGCTGCTTGTAGTGGAGGGATGGAGGCAGCTCCTGTCCACCATCTTGGCCATGCAGGGTGTCTGCCTTTCTTCAGTGTCAGGCCTCTTCTTGCCAGACATTTTGGCCCCTGAAACCTGGTTGCCTGCTGACATTGTGACTGACTATTGGCAGTGCGAAGGAAAAACCTTGCTGAGACCTTTCCTCGTCCCCCTGTACTCAGCATGGGTGAGGCTCCACCTTGAGTACTGTGTTGGGTTTTGGGCCCCTCACTACAAGAAAGACATTTTGGTGCTGGGGCATGTTCAGAGAAGTACAATGAAGCTGGTGAGGGGTTTTGAGCACAAGTCTTATGAGGAGCAGCTGAGGGAGCTGAGGTTGTTTGACCTGCAGCTGAGGGGAGACCTTATGGCTCTCTAGAACTGTGAGAACCTGAAACCTGGAAGGAGATTGTAGTGAGGTGGGGGTTGGTCTCTTCTCCCAGGCAACAGGACAAGAAGAAATGGCCTTAAGTTGTGCCAGGGGCATTTTGGGTTGGATATTAGGAAAAAAATCTTTACCAAAAAGGTTATCAAACACTAGAACAGGCTGCCCAGGGAAGTGGTGGAATTGCCAGCCTTGGAGGTATTTAAAAGATGGGTAGGCATGGTGCTGAGGGACAAGCTTTACTGGTGTTTTGTCAGTATCAGGTTGATGGCTGGACTCGATGATGTTAAAGGTCTCTTCCAACCTAGACCATTCTAGGATTCTAAGTATTTTGCCTTCAAAGGCAATGGCACAGGTGGGGCACCACCGCTGACAGAAGGTCGCTCTGGCCGGCCTTGCACTCTGGCTCCTACTCTGGGCCCTGTCCACCAGAGGGGCACAGCTCCTGCCCCGGTCGGTGCCCGGAGGCCCGCGGTGCAGGGGGCGTTCCTCAGACCCCCGCTAGGGGGCGACGGGGGTCGCGCACACCTGCCCCCCGCTCCTCCTCCGCGTGCGGTGCGCGTGCGGTGCGCATGCGCGGTGGCCGCCCGCCGCCCC